>PVIA01004965.1:0-125419 GCA_004024845.1 Tonatia bakeri
AGAGATGCAGATTAAAACCACAATGAGGTACCACTTCACACCAGTCAGAATGGCCATCATAAGCAAAACAACAGACAACAAGTGTTGGAGAGGATGTGGAGAAAAGGGGACACTAGTGCACTGTTGGTGGGACTGCAGACTGGTACAACCACTGTGGAAAACAGTATGGAACTTCCTCAGAAAATTAAAAATGGATCTACCTTTCGACCCAGCAACTCCACTGCTGGAACTATATCCTAAGAATCCTAAAACACCAATCCAAAAGAACCTTTGCACCCCCATGTTCATAGCAGCACAATTTACAATAGCTAAGTGCTGGAAGCAACCTAGATGCCCATCAGTAAATGAATGGACCAAAAAACTATGGTACATTTACACAATGGAATTCTATGCAGCAGAAAGAAAGAAGGAGCTCCTACCCTTTGCGACATCATGGATGCAACTGGAAAGCATTATGCTAAGCGAAATAAGCCAGGCAGTGAAAGATAAATACCATATGATTTCACCTTTAACAGGAACCTAAACAACAAAACAAAGAAACAAGCAAAATATAGTCAAAGACACTGCATTAGAGGACAGGCAGAAAGTGAGCAGAGGAGAGAGAAGAGGGAGTTTCAGGAGAAAAGGGAGAAGGGTTTGCAGGAACAAAGTTAAAAGACACATGGATAAAAACTAGGGGGAGGGTGGTAGTGGGAGGGAAGTTGGGAGGGGGATGGGTGGACTAGATTGGGAGTAAAGGGGAGAAAACTGTATTTGAACAATCATTAAAATAAAATTGGAAAAAAAATTTAAAAAAAAAAGACTAGATGTAATTAGCTGATAGGAAAAGACACTAGGGAAAAAAAAAAAACCATAACTCACCGAGTCTTCCTAGAGCTGTAACACAGACTTTGCTCCAAGGTAAAATTCACCAATATACAATAAGCTTGACTTTAAATCTATTGCTTTTGAAAGTCTGTCAGTACTGTAAAGTCCCTTAATTTTTTTACTAATTTTATATTTGGGATTGAGTTGAAGAAAAAATAGGTTTTTTCTTTTTTTTAAACCAGAATGAATTATGTATGTATGTATGTATGTATGTATACATGTATTTATTTTCCTTGATCATTTTTATTATTTGCTTTGTGTTTTTTAATATATTTTATTGATTATGCTATTCAGTTGTCCCATTCCCCCCTTTAGTTCATGTCCATGGGTCATGCATATAAGTTCTTTGGCTTCTACATTTCCTACACTATTCTTAACCTCCCCCTGTCTATTTTCTACCTACCATCTATGCTAGTTACTCTGTGTGCCCCTTTTCCCCCTCCCTCCCCTTCCCACTTCCCTGATGATAACCCTCCATGTGATCTCCATTTCTGTGGTTCTGTTCCTATTCTAGTTGTTTACTTAGTTTTTTGTTTTTGTTTTAGGTATGGTTGTTATTAACTGTGAGTTTGCTGTCATTTTACTGTTCTTTTAACTGTTCATTTTATCTTCTTTTTCTGAGATAAATCCCTTTAATATTTCATGTAATAAGGGCTTGATGATGATGAGCTCCTTTAACTTGACCTTATCTAAAAAGCACTTTATCTGCCCTTCCATTCCAAATGAAAACTTTGTTGGATAGAATAATCTTGGATGTAGGTCCCTGCCTTTCATGACTTGGAATACTTCTTTCCAGCCCCTTCTTACCTGTAAAGTCTCTTTTGAGAAATTAGCTAAAAGCCTGATGGGAACTCCTTTGTAGGCAACTGTCTCCTTTTCTCTTGCTGCTTCTAAGACTCTCTCCTTCATTTTAATCTTAGCTAATGTAATTATGATGTGCCTTGGGTCCAACTTCTTTGGGACTCTCTGAGCTTCCTGGCCTTCCTGGAAGTCTATTTCCTTTGCCAGATTGGGGAAGTTCTCCTTTATTATTTGTTCAAATAACTTTTCCACTTGTTGCTCTTCCTCTTCTCCTTCTGGTACCCCTATAATTCAGATGTTGGAACATTTAAAGATGTCCTGGAAATTCCTAAGCCTCTCATTTTTTAAAATTGTTTCTTCATTCTTTTCTGGTTGAATGTTTCTTTCTTCCTTCTGGTCCACACCGTTGATGTGAGTTCCAGTTTCCTTCCCATCACTATTGGTTCCCTATACATTTTCCTTTGTTTCACTTAGCATAGCCTTCATTTTTTCATCTAATTTGTGACCAAATTCACTGAATTCTGTGAGCATCCTGATTACCAGTGTCTTGAACTATGCATCTGATAGGTTGGCTATCTCTTCATCGCTTAGTTGTAATTTTTCTGGAGCTTTGATCTGTTCTTTCATTTGGGCCATTTTTTTTTCTCAGCTCACCTATTATGTAGTGAGGGACAGAGCCTTAGGTGTTCACCAAGGCAGGGCAACCCACGTGGCTGCATTGTGATACTATATGTGGGGGAATGGTCTGAGAGGAAATAATGGCATTTACTCCACTCTTTGACAGATTTCAGTCACTTCCCCCACTACCCACAATCAAATTGATCCCTTCTGGTACAGATTCTCAGGTGGGCTGGCTTGTGTACATTCTAACATACTGTGGGTCTCTTCAACCAACTCTCCTGTAGTGCTGGGAGTTTCTCCCGCTGCCACCTCCACCCCTACACGTGTTTTTAATCAGTGGTTTGAGACTTTATTTCCCCACACTGGAGCCCTGGGTTGTGCAATGTTTCTCTCCCCAGCTGTTTCTCCCAGTTTATCTGCACATGAATGTGGGACCTCCCACTATACTAGCTGCTGCCTCACTGGGTCTGCCAGCTGCCGCCTTGCCCACCAGCTGCAGCCTTGCATGCCCCAGTCCTCCAGCAGCTGCCTTGCTGTGAGTCCTCTCCATCCAGCTGCCTGTCTCCACCCCTCCTACCAGTCTGGATGAATGTTTTCTTTAACTTCTTGGTTGTCAGATTTCCATACCGTTTGATTTTCTGTCAGTTCTGGTTGTTCTTTGTTTTTAAATTATTGTTGTCCTTCTTTTGGTTGTGCGAGGAGGCACAGTGTGTCTACCTTACCTCCATCTTGGCCGGAAGTTGCTTTGTGTTTTTTTAAGTATATTTTATTGATTATGCTATTACAGTTGTCCCAATTTTCTCTCCCCCCCTTCCACCCACTTCCTCCTTCCCTCTAATAATCCCCACCCTTAGTTCATGTCCATGGGTCATGCATATAGTTCTTTGGCTTCTCCATTTCCCATACTATTCTTAACCTCGCCCTGTCTATTTTGTACCTACCAATTATGCTTCTTAATCCTTGTACCTTTTCTCCTACTTTCCCTCTTCCCCCTCCCTGCTGATAACCCTCCATGTGATCTCCATGTATGATTCTGTTCCTATTCTAGTTGTTTGCTTAGTTTGTTTTTGTTTCTTAGATTCGGTTGTTGAAAGTTGTAAATTTGTTGTCATTTTAATGTTCATAGTTTTGATCTTGTTTTTCTTAAATGAATCCCTTTAACATTTCATATAATAAGGGCTTTGTGATGATGAACTCCTTTAGCTTTACTTTGTCTGAGAAGCACTTTATATGGCCTTCCGTTCTAAATGATAGCTTTGCTGGATAAAATGATCTAGGTTGTAGGTCCTTGCCTTTCAACACTTTGAATACTTCTTGCCAGTTTCTTCTAGACTGCAAAGTTTCTTTTCAGAAATCAGCTGACAGTCTTATGGGAACTCCTTTGTAGGTAACTCTCCGCTTTTCTCTTGCTGCATTTAAAATTCTCTCTTTATATTTTTCCTTTAGCATTTTAATTATAATGTGCTTTGGTGTGGTCCTCTTTGGGCCCAACTTGTTTGTGACTCTCTGTGCTTCCTGGACTTATATGTCAATTTCGTTTACCAAATTGGGGAACCTTTTTTTGTTTATTTTTTCAAATAAGTTTTCGATTTCTTCCTCTTCCTCTTCTTCTGGCATCCCTATGATTCAAATGTTGGCAATTTTGGAGATTACCTAGAGTCTTCTTATTCTCTCATTTTTTTGAATTCTTGTTTCTTCATTGTATTCTGATTGTTTCTTTCTTCTTTATGTTCCAAATTGTTGATTTGAACCCTGACTTCCTTCCTTTCACTGTGGTTCCCAGTAGATTTTTCTTTATTTCACTTAATGTAGCCTTCATTTCTTCCTTCATGCCTTTGCCCAACTCAAGAAGTTCTCTGAGCATCCTTATTACCAGTGTTTTGAACTCTGCATCTGACAGGTTGGCTATCTCCATTATCTGGAGTTTTGTTCTGTTCTTTCATTTGGGCCATTTTTCTTTGTCTCGATTTGGAAGCCTCCCTGTGTTTGTTTCTGTGTATTAAGGAGAGCTGCTTTTACTCCCAGTCTCAGCACCTGTTGAGTTCACCAGGGCAGGGCAACCCACTTCACCTCTTTGTGGCTCTGTATGTGGGGGAGGGGTCAGGGAGGGTTCAGAGAGGAGATAATGCTGCTGTCTGGCTGGCTGCTGGAGGCTTGTTCGATACTTGCCCCATTTCCATCACTTAAATCCATTCCTTTTGCAACCAGTGCCCCTCTAGCTGCTGTCTCAGTGGTCATTCCCAGAGTCAGCAGTTTTGCATATGTTCTAGGACCATGCAGGCCCTTTAAACAAACTCTCCTGAGAGATTGGCAGTCTCTTCCACTTCCCCAATCCCCACTGGTTTTTACAGCCAGAGGTTATGAGGCTTTGTTTTCCAGCTCTGGAATACTGTGCTACACAGTCTGGCCTGGGACTGGGATCACTCACTACCAATGTGTCTCTCCTGACTTTTATCCACCACATGTGGACATGGGACTGCCCATTCCACCCACCACCTCCACCACCATGCTGCTGCCACACTACATCCTCTCTGCCCCAGTCCCCATCTCTGTCCCTCCTACCTGTCTGGATGCATACAGCTTCTTTAAATCCTTAGTTGCCAGACTTCCATGCAGTTCGATTTTCTGGCATTTCTGGGTGTATTTTATTTTGAGGTTAGTTGTGATCCTTTCTATGCTTGTACAAGGAGACAAAGTGTGTCTACCTATGCCTCCATCTTGACCAGAAGTCCAGAATGAATTATTTAAAAGTCCAACTATAAACTTTAGAAAAAATATGCATAAAACCTCTCTTTGGAATAGAGCTGCAGCTGCTGCTCCTGCTGCTGCTGCCTGATAAACACCATGGTGGGCAGGTGGGCACCCGAGGGTGGGCAGCACACAGCCAGATCTTTTTCAGTGAGTTCCACAGTAGCCCTACCCCAAGAACCTTAGATCTTAATCATACACTCCTCAGTGTTCTGGGACAGTACAGGAAAAAATGTGTTTATTCAATTCGAAACTTGTCTTCTAACTCACTGAGGAGTTCCAAAAATACCTTTAATACTTCAAAGAAGACATAATATTCAAGAGTTTTAAAAAAACCTTTTAAGCATATAGGGATGCTAATATATACAGTTTAACTCAATTTTTAAAATAAAGGAGACACAAAAATTCAATTAAGTTTTTAATGATCTAATAAGTTGACTTTTTTAGTTACATAATACACATGGGTTCCCTTAATAATCAAGTATAGTCAAAGAGTTTTAATTTTGTAAAATCTTCCATGGCAGTAAGCATTTAAAGCTTTACTTGACCCAGAAGGACTCAAATAAAATATTTGAATGCATACAATCCATACTAAATAGCATTTAAAATTTACAACACCAATAATTTTAAATACCATTAAAGCCAAGAACAATGGTATCACAGTCACAGTGTTCCTGAAAGTGAAAAAAAGCAAATCCAGTTAATGATAAATTATGAAAATGGTAATTATGTAGATAAGAATAAATGGCTTTAAATTCCCTAGAGAATGATGAGTCAGGTCACTGACAAGAGCAATCAAAGTATATTCCACATGTGATTAACAACACTTAAATTTGACATTGACAAACATTATTTAATTCATACAACAGTAGAATATAAGCATACGTAGTTTCTGAACCTCCAGGTTATAATAAATCATGGAATATCAGTCAGCATGCTTATTTTATTTTTGTTCTTCATGTTTTGCTTAGAATACATGTGTTTTTAATGGTAAAACACCTTTCAAGGGTAGGTCAAAATAAATATCCTCTCCATCTCTCTCTTCCTGTAAGTTCTGTCATACGTGTACAACATAAACACACACTCAGACAGAAATAAATGACAATGCTTCACAGAATACTTCCTTACATATTGAAGAAATATGCAAAAGAGTTACCAATATGAACTCTTGATCAACTTCCCATTAAATTTATGAAGTACCTATTATGTACCAGACACTGTGCTAAGCACTGGGAATGAACAGAAACATGATATACATGGCTCTTCCTCACAGAGCTTACAGTCCAACAGACAGAGTAAAATGAATTTATACCATTACTCAGCTTTAAGCAAAGCTGTTTTATAGAATAGAAACTTCTAAGCACTTAAATGAAAGAAATTGAGTAAGCTTTAATAGCATTACTATTGCAAACTATATTAATCATACAACTTGCAGGGAAACAAACTGCTTCACTCCCTCAGACTGACATGTCTAAATTCAATCTCAGTTTCTACTTAATATGCCAGCATAAGAAACATAAGAATTTCCAGGGCATTGATAAAACTGACAATATCATTCACCCAGTAAAATAAGCTTATGACATGAGGCCCAGGTCATACCTCAGTGCAATAGAGTCACAAACCTAACTGTGACCCCTGACATTAGTAAAACTGATTTAAGAAAAAAAAATACTAACGATATATAAAGAAGTTAAACTCCCCAAATGAGTCATCCTCAAGACATTACGTCTTCAATCCAAAAGAGACCACTGTAGGAAAGTAGTTAGGATTAGCAGAGCAAAAAAAAAAAGAAGAAGAAGAAGAAAAGATATTTACTTTAAAGTTCTAAGGCCAATAAACATAGGAAACCACCTGTTTTCAAATCTATCTTTTACCTACTCACAACAACTACTTAAATAGAACAAAAAAAATCTACACATTATGGCCAAAATTTTTACACTTAAGCCCTGAAAGGAAGCAAATATTGTTGAAATTCCAAAAATGATTTAGGGAGCTAAAATTGACTTTGGATGTCAGAATATATTCATGTACATTATAATATACTACTTAAGAAGTAAACTTTTTCCTTCAAGATATAGGAAGTAAATCAAACTTGTATTAATATATGAGGAACAGATAATTTCTGGTAATACTTTGAGAAAAAATATATACTCTAAACAAAAGGCTAGAAAAATAAGCAAATCACTTAGGAATTCTGTGCTCAGATTACAGAACCTCTGAGAAAAGCATTGAGAGGCAATGGCCAGGTTTGGGCTGTTACTACAAGGAGAAACCTCTCAGAGAGGTCAGAGTAGGACGTCTCCTACCTTTCCATATGCATGGATGGGAATTAAGGGTAAAAAGCTCTCTAAAGCCTCTCAACTCAACTGCAGTGCAGAGGCCAACAGCATTTACCAGGAGCATGTTAGAAATGCAGAATCTCAGACCCTACTCTAGAACCTGCATTTTAGCAAAATTCCCCTGGAAGAGACTTGTGAGCATTTTGAAGTTTAAGAAGCAATAATCTAAAGGAATAAGGAAAAAAGAACTATAAAACACATTCCAAATATTTAGCCTAAATTTAAACTTCTGCATTCCCAGCATCTCTCTTAAACCTTACAAAATACCACCAACTTCAAGGTGACTTCAGCATCAACTACACATGTGAGTCAATATGAAGAAAACAAATACAGAGATGAGATTGAAGCACTCCTCATTATCATTCAGCTGCTCCAGCTGAGCCCTTTATTGGCAACCAGCCTGACTCGAGATGCCAAGGGTTTGGAGGATTATGGCAAGAGATGGCAGAGGGCAGGCATACACATATCTCCCTAACTAGCTGTTCTCGCATATCCCTATCAACAGCTCATGCCCCTTAGCCTGTGTATGGCCTGCAGATATGTCTGTTGGCCCACATAGTATTTTTAACTCTGAGTTCATTACCATCATTTATAAATCTGGAACATTCACATCAAATAATCTGCACATCCAACTTCTCTTCTACAAATCAGAAAATCTGGCAACATCAAGACCTGCATTCTGACATGGCAATAAGTGGAGCCAAGGCTCAGCTGTCCCACTCAGATGTTGGCCAGAACCTCCACCGCTCCCTATGGTCTCCCCAACACTGTAGCTGAGGCGGAGTGTCAGTTGCCATTTATCATCTTCCATTTGGTCTGCTTCATTCATTCACATTCCCAGCCAGACCCCACAGGCATTTGAATTTGCAACCCTTTTAAGAGTCTCTAAGGAGCATCACGTCACTGATCTCCAATCATTCAGCCTCTCTGAATTTATTCTTTCATATTGCAATTCAGGAAAAGGAGCTACTGTTTGGTTACCTTTGGTTTGATCATAGACCTTTTGAGCTGGAATCAATCCACTGAATTACATACTACTTCACTTTAAATGAATTTTATGCTACTTTGCTACACAACTCATTACAACTTGGACATTTTAACTATTTTATGGCTAAACTCTAAGAACTATAGTGTACTTCACAGTCATAAACAAGAGTTAGTAGCAGCTGTAGACACAGCACAATACATTCTTAAACCACTCCTCCAGATTCATTTCCAAACTCCAAGTAATACACTGAAATGGTAAATTCTATGACGACAGGTATCTTTGTGTTTTTTATTTACTGGGAGATTCCCAAACCCCCAGAAATTTTTTTAATAAATACTTATTGAAAAAGTAAATGAAATTTTACCAGGAATTATAAATTCTCAAAAATTCATACTCAGCTTTTGAATGAATGTGTTTAATCGTCAACAGGTATATGAAGATTGTATTCATTTGATAGTCTACTTTCAAATACTCTACTCTACTTTTGGTTATTAATTTTATTTCAGCAACTATGAAAAGATATGTAATCCTAACAAGCCTATTCCATGGCCTAGTCCATGGCTTATTACAACTTATTTTGCAACCAAACAGTATGATACAAACTAGACAAAATGGCTAAACTGAATTATAACATTTAGTCTGATTCAAATTTATGTCCCAATGTCTATAGTCTTTAGTCATCACCATGATCATCATTATCATCATCATCATCCTAATCTTGTAAAGCTGGACAACTTATACAAATTGCTCATTACAAAGCGTTTATGGAACATTTGCTGATGTGCTTGATGTCCTTGACTCCCCAACTAAAAAGTGCGTCTTACTGTACTGTAAGTGTACCTCTCACACCACTGTGCTTACTTGGTAGGTTTGAACACAAGGGAGAAAAAATTTAATTTTTAATTGTCTTAAAGATTTGACTGAAAAAATATATTGCTGAGAATCTGAGGCACAAAGAAATAAAGTGGTTTTCTTGTGGTTACAGATAATTTATTGGTAGAACTACAAAAGCATCTCCCAAGCTCTCCCCACTGTATCACACTAGTATCATAACAGTCACTTTCAAAATTTATCTGCTAACCAAAATGCAAACCAATGAATTATAACCACTCAACAAATGATGGGTGAACAAATACAGAGTCAAATAGCAAAATCTAAATGTTGCCACAATTCTGGTATATTTATAAACACATCAACAATCAGTCTAAAATCACATCAACAATACTAATACTAACCAGTATTAATATTCAATAATACTAAATATGTATCTTAACATGAAACTACTGTGATATAACATTTCAAGAACTAAAGCTGAAAAAAAATTTGGTTAAAAATTTGCCTTGAACTTAAAACTATCCAATTAGGTTTGATGGAGTCTGAGATTAGTGTCCTTTCACTGTGCCCTTGGCCTTTGGATTATCTGACTGAAAGGTAAATCAGCTACCTCCTATCTTTTTATACACCAAGAAGAGAAGAATTAAAGTTGGATTTCTTTCGCTAAATTAAACGCAACTTCCTGGGGAAATAGCAGGTCTGTTCAGAAAGTAGCCAGCCATGTACTATGAAAACTAGAGACATTTGTTGAAGAAGATACAAGATACAAGAAACATTGTACATAGAACAATGACACCTCAGTCCCCTTCAATGTAGGTGCCTTAGGACTTCACGCAGTTTTCCAGTTGCCATCAGTTGTCTGAATCTCATCAACAGTCTGACATCTCTTCCCCTTCAAAGGTGATTTTACTTTTAGGAAAAGCCAGAAATCGCAGGGCACTAAACCTGGGCTGTAGAGGGGCTGAGTCACCTGGGTGACTTGAGGTTTTGCCAAAAAACTCTGCATGAGATGTGATGCATGAGCAGGTATGTGGTCATGATGAAGCTGCCAATCACCAGTTGCCCATAGCTTCGGCCTTCTGAATCATCTGAATAGTTTGCACAGAGGAATATTCAAGCTGAACACAAAATGTGATGCAAATTCATTGCTCTACTCACTCTGTCATTTTGAATGCGACAGCCACACTGTACACATGCTCACTCAACAGTGTCTACTGCCCCCACGGACTAGTACAGTGAAGTCATCATTGTTCACACATGTGCATTCTAGTCCACTCTCCTTGGCTGCCAGGTTACATCCATGTGACACAAACCATTCTCATTATATTAACAATGGCTGGACTTTTCTGGGCTAACCTCATACAAACAAAAGCAGGACCAGGTTACTGATATTAATATGTCTGACAGCCATTCTAAGAAGAAATTCATTGAACTTTCCAATACCAACAAACTTGAGCATGCAGTCACTACACACCTATAACAAAGTAAAACTAAAGTAAGAAAGAAAGGGTAAAAATTACCAAGTTCATCCACCTTCAATGAATTTGGAACTGTCCATAAATTAATACATACAAAAATGTGTTTATGTTGATTTCCTCAAATGGTTTTTGTTGGCTATTTCTGAATTCTTGGTGGATCTGAGTAGTGACAAATTCTCTGCATCAGCACACAGAGCTGTATTGTTTGAGGGAACCAAGTTTTAGAGCTGTAGAAAAACTGCCCTCTCAAACAATAAATATATTTTAACAAAGTCTCTGTCCAATTACTACTAGCTTGGGGTTTTATTAAGACTCCTATGCCCTCACCAGCATGGTTCAGGGGGTTGGGCAACTTCCCACAAAGCAAAAGGTCACTGGTTTGGTTCCAGGTTGGGGCACAAGCCAGGGTTGTGGGCCAGGTCCCCAGTTGGGGGTGTGCAAGAAGCAACCAATTGATGTGTATCTCTCCGACTGACGTTTCCCTCTCTTTCTCCCTCCCTTTCTCCCTCCCTCCCCCTCTCTCTGAAAATAAGTAAATAGAATCTTTTTAAAAGAGAGAGAGAGATTCCTATGACCGCATGACCCTTTTTCACTTCCCTGCTTTCGCTTACTTTACAACCATAAAGACAAACAATATGAAGCCAGGAAAAAGCGGTCTGGAAGAGACAACACACTTGCTTCTCTCATATGGACGGGCTTTTCCATAATGGAGCAGGAGACAGCAAGCATATGTCCTTCCTCCAACATCTAAGTACAATTTGCACTGGAATTTCCAAGAAGGATATTAAAGAAGAAAAACTCAGCCAGAATCAAACAACACTACCTACAGTTTTTACATATAGATAATAATTTTGAATGATGGATCTTTTGTCCCAGAATCTGTCCATCTCCTTGTAGCCCAGGCCATTCTAGCTTGAAAACTTTAATTCCAAAGCACAAATACACTTTTCCAAAAATCTTCTGTCATAGTGCCCACTATGAAAACCTTCATAAATGTGCTTATAAAGAGCTGCATAATCTGCCACAGAAAGCCAAAGTATTACTCTGTTTTATTAAACTCAACAGAAAGCACCATACTCAGCAACAGGAGGCCATAGGCAATTAACAATATAAATTGAAAGGTTTAGAATTTTTGCATGACCTTTAAAGGTCAACATAGTTGCCCATTCACATGCATGCAATTATACAGTGACTAGTTCATAGCAGGAAAAAAACCATAAAAATATTTAGTAAAACAAACCTTGCATTAATCAAAAGCTACTTTGCACACTCCAGCCTTTACGTGAAGAGTTAGCCTCAGAGAGTACAAGGAGATAAAAAAGCAAAGGAGACCTGTTTAGCGGCTTGTTCCACTTTGCCAAAACACTAAATTCATACTACCACCATGAATGTTAAGAATACAACATTACCACAATATCAATCTCTCAGTAGAGAGTTTCAAAAATAAAGATAAATTTAATTGAATGACTATGTTTGTGCTATTGCTAGGGGAAAGGAAGACAGACTTACCTTCACTAACTGGTCATTCAGAGGAAATCATAAAACAATTACAGCTACTATGGAGTAATTCAGGAGATTGAAGGAGGTGATTAAAAAGGCTTCATCTAATAAAAGTGCACTATCAGCTCTCATTCCTTAGTTATTTCTCATACCCCACACGGATCACTGTGAACAAAACAGAATGTTCTCCTGACAGCTAATATATTCACTTTTCATCTAAATCCCCAGTAACCTGAAAGTATTATAATATTTTCCAATGGTCATAACAATTAACTGCCTAACTAGGACAGATTTCCACTGATTTCAGGCGCGAGATTGCCTATCATTGCAGCACAGGATAGAATCCAACATATACATGTGGAATACGCATTGGAAGTGGGTGGGTTTTGGAAATCTAACACAAATTTGGAGTATAATATCAATATGTGTCTGGAAAATGTGTAGATGTCATTTGTAAGACAAAATAGTAAGCCCTAATGTAATGCATGGTTTATGTTGGGACTGTGGAGGCGCATATTTAATAAAGACGGCACGCAGATATATTCAGTGTTTTAAATGTGTTGAAATTCCTAGTCATAGTGTCAATAAACACATCCCAAAGCATCCCTACATAGAGGACAAAACTGGCTTATTTTTGCAATTGTAGCCTAACAACTAAAAATGCAGTACGCAGTTAGACGGGCATGAACAGAGCAAGGACAGTGGGCTCCCAGGCAGAAAGCCCTGGGTGCCTAGAAATGGACAATTGTAGGGTGGGACCCTGACCCAGGGTGGCCCTTCCACCCCTAGTATATTGCTGGTCATTCAGTTTAGAACCCTTGACCTCTTATATCACTGGTCATGCAGTTGGGACCTTCCCCAGACCTCTTCTCCCCTGGCATGTCACTAGTCATGTGGCAGAGCTCCTTAGAGGAAGAACAAGGGAGCCAGAGAATAGCCTCATATGACTTCCAAACAAGCCCTGCAGAACCACTCCTTTAAGCCTTAAGCCCTCAAGACAATGAGGTTCTGACTTGAATCAAGTATTCCTAAGAACAATGCTTCAGGCCTGTTGACAACAGCTTCAGAGTTTTAGTCAAACTGGAGATAACATCTAGGCCTCAGTTGTGTCTCAGCTCCAGACCTAGAAGACCAGTAAGGCCAGATGGGGCTATAGCATGGATGGCATCAGGACCAGCTTCAACGACTAATGACCCTCTTCCCTGGTGCCTACCAATCAGTGGAGACCACGGCTCCAACCCTTTCCCTACCCTCTTCTTTCCCCAGTGCCTGCCCTCTCTGGAGCACACCCAGATTGTTCACCCTCTTCTTCCCCCAGGCACACACATCCTTGCTTTCCTTGTCCTAAGCTCCAAGGACCCTCTTTTTTTGCTTCTGTAACTTGTTTCCTGAGCCCATGTAGCTCAGCTGGCTCCCTTCTTCTACCTATGTGACTTGCTAAACAAGTTTTGCTTGTATTCGAGTCTGAGTTTTTTCTTGGCCGGAACTAAAGTACTGAAGTTGCTGAACCAAAGTCTGGTAACATTGTGGGGCCGTTTCACTGTTAACAAAAATACCTTTAAAAGAAAAACTAAAGAGGAAAACTGTACTGCATGTAACAGTGGCTCAAAGAGTAAAGCTCAACTATAAATGACCTCGTTAAGAAACGGATGTAGCTGCACCGTGGGTCAAATCATGTAAAATAGTGAAAAACTATGTACCTAAAAATGTAGATATTTTTAAAAATTGTTCTCACCCCCTTAAATACAAAACCAGCATTTCGCATGGGTGCCATTAAAAGCATTTGTACATAGGTATGCATGTGTATACATATGTATAGACATAGAGATTAGATAGAGAAATGTATTTAAAATAGCTATTTTCTTCATGTTCCAATAATCTATACATTCTTCTCAAAATTTCCCTTAAAAGTAAGTAGAAGACAAGAATGTGAGTTCTATTTCATTGTCAAGAACACTGAATTTCTGTGCCAAATAAACAGAATCAGACTTTCTAAAAATTACCCAATAAATCAGTGGTCAATGGCAACTGAAACACAAACTTCTAGGTCTCTGTTTGCCAGACCCAGACCCATCTTCCATCCCCCCCCCCCCCCCCCCCCCCCCCCCCCCCCCCCCCCCCCCCCGCTTCAGCCTGTGCTCCAAACCTAAAGAAAAATGGTTTTCTAAAACGGCTTAACAGGAACTCGTTGTTAAATTATCCCTCCTCTTCCAGTGGTTTAGTTCAATATGCTCCAAGTATTATCATTCAAAATAAAGTTAACCCAAGAATTTTTGAACAAAATGGCAAATTCATCATATTACGCAGCATTAAAAATCAAAGTAATGCTTCGTAAGCAAGACCATGTGAAATTCTGTGCAAATGTGTGGATCAAATACGAGGTTGATTCAGCTAGTTTGGCCTTGATATCTACCAGCATCTGTGTTAATATGTTTCTTCTCTGGGTTTCGATAGAGCCTTACTAATAACAGGTTGATAAATTGCATTTGTAAATGTCAGGCATAGATCAAAGGGGACTGTTAGATGCTTATTTTTACTTCAACTTACAGTTTTTCACCAACGAAACAAAACTGCATTGTACAGTAACGTTCCTTATTTTTACTTGAATCTTTAATGAACAAAACAGCTGCAGAATAATGCGACTTAATGAGGCGTCCCTAATAAAATACTGGAGAAGTAAAAGCATGGGCACTGAACTGTTTGCACTATGGTTGTTTCATCTTCCCAAATATATTAGAAATAACTGATGATGCTTTGGAACATTTCTACTTTAAGACATGCATTAGAGAGGCAAATGTTCATCAGTTTGTGGCCACAGCTGAACCTAGGCAGAATCTGACAGTGCCTGCTATTAGGGCCCATGATAAGAAATGCCTGGAAAATGCTGCAGAGACATATTTTACCCTACCTGTACAGGGCAATACAAAACATGCAATTAGTGATAAATCAACCCTAAAATACACTTTCAACACTTCAGTGTTCAAAAACACATTGTAAGAGGATCATTTATTAAAATACTACATCAAAGATACTGATCCAAAACTTCTAAACTTTTCTAATAATATACAAAATAATTTTAATAAAATGTTATATTACTGCTGAAGTTTCATTACCTCATAAATTTTTTAGAAGGAAAAATAACTATGGCTAAAAACAGAACTTTTTACAACTGTGTCATCTCATTTTATAACTTGGTGGTTAGTAAATACTATAATGCTGTCTCTAAGCAATACATATCACTTTTGACATAGATCCATGGACATCTCAATAAATCTTCATTCCCCAGTTTGTCATTGTTGAAATAGCTAACATTGTTCAGATTCAAAATCACATAAACTCAGAAACCTTCAATTCCCCTTTAGCACAACTTGTAGCATTAATGTCAAGGTTTGGGGTTCTTCTTTAAAAGACATATATCATAGCACTCACAGCACTATTACTAATATGTAAGTTTAAGCATCTTAAACTACACAATTTTATTAAAGGTGCAAAAAGAATAAAAATTTTGACCTCAAAAAATTGTCTAATAAAAAGCAACACGCTAAAACTGCACTCTGCCTCCCAAAAGAGTCAGCATGCCTGAGCATTCTGCTGATGTGACACTGCACTCAGGGTATGATATCTATAAATGACACAATCTCATTTTTTCAAAATAGAGCAAGCTCCAGTGTAGTCACCAAAGGACTTCCAGTGGCTATTGATGGCGCTGAAAAGCAGCACTCCAAAGAGGTCAGTGTGTAAATAATTGAGCCAGATGAAAACCAGAACAGAATAAAGAAAAGAAAATATTAAATTACATGTGACTGATTATTTTTAAGGTTCTTAGGTGCCAAATATGAAATTGTAAGAGATTCACCTGTCTGCGAATACATATGGAAACATAGAAAGGCTGGAATAAATACAAATAATCTTAATGCTCTGGTTTTGAAAGGCTTTAGAAGTGTTTTCAGTCTCCTCTGATGGTTATTGCCATTTAGCACTTTACACAGATATCTGAAATTAATTACTCAATTGCCTTAACTTACATTGCCTAGTAGCACAGTTTTAATGTGTTAATTGATAAATCTTAACGTTAACATCTCCAACAATCTAGTTGAAAAGACAGGAACCAGATAACTATCATTCAGTTAATAGTTATTGAAATGCATCCTGTCCTGAGTGAAGGACTCTTACACTGGCTGCTTTGGAGGTACTTTTCAGAGTCAAGTAGCATATAGGTTTGTTTTTGTTTAAAAAAAAAAAAAAAACGATTTCTGCGAAATGCAAGAGGGGATTTATCACTCAGAAAAGGAAAATATTTTCTTGGCTGTTTCATTGCCACAAGCCAAACTCAGCACAAGATGAAGAAAGGCTAACCAGCCACTGTAGTAACTACACATTAGATTTCAAATGCTTCAGGCAATTGTTTAACACTCCGTCAGGAAGGGGAATACTGAATGGGAAAGCGTCGCGACTACGCAGGGGCTTTGCCAGCGCTCCCAGTCCCTCCTTTTCCTGTGGGAACTAGATAGCTCAGCCTGCATTCCTAGGAGATAGAAATCCGGCGGTGGATCTCAAACTTTCCTTTGCAAGAGCAGTTTCTGGAAACAACGCGTTCCCCACACCAAAGTGAAGATCAGTAGCCTGAAGAAAACGCCTCTAGATAGGAATCCGGCCTTTCAGAACAGAAGGAGCGAAGGGACAGCAAAGCAATGGGACAGAAAAACCGTGCACTATTAGCAAGATCTGGGAGGCTTCTATTAGGAAAGAAATGAAAACCATTAGTTTCTCGAAGCTGGGTTTTTTTTTTTTTTCCTTTTTTGAACACTGTTCGTAAAATGATCCTTTTCCTAAAGCTCGCTTGTAGTAACCTTTATTAAAGCGTCCGTTCCCAACTGGAAATAAACCTTTAAATAGATGGGACCCCAGAACTTATCAAGATGATCCTTCATGAAAATAGTTAGAAGTGGAGAAATCAAGAGCCTCCTTGAAACGCCCACTGTCTGCCGACAGGCCCGAGAATTGGCTAATCAGAAGTGGACAGAAAGTAGGGATTTCAGAAAGGCAACCTGACAAATCGCATTGATCCTGCCTCGAACGTGACCCCCAACTGCTTGTTAGGAGTTCAAAATGGTTACGAAGCCAGCTGGGTCTGGTTGAGGGATCGAGTTAAAACCCACTTTAATCCTCGGCCGGGTCGCTCGCGGCGTTCGAAGAAATGGGGCAGAAAAGGAGGGAGGGCACCGCTCTCGACCCGCTTTCAAGTGCTCTGATCCCCTCTCCTCGCCCCTCCACCCCCGCCCCTACCCCGACCGCCCTCGACGGAGACCCTGGCGGCCCAACCAGCCCGTGCTCTCACCTCTCTTCTCCCCCGGCGAGCCCCTACAGCCCCGGACCCCGGAGGGGAGGCTTCCGGCACCGGCCGCTCCCGCTGCCGCCCGAGTCCCAGAGCCCGCGGGAGGCACCGCTCGCACCTACCTGCAGCCCGGCTTCCTGCTGGCGGCAACACCTAGCGATGCTCCTGCAGCTTCCGCGGGCCCGCGCCAGCCTTACCGCTCTCGCATCGCTTCCAAGATGCCAATCCGCCGTCCCCGTCCAGGGGCATAGGGAACCGAAGTCGGGTGCTGTGGGCTCGTGGAGGGCTGGGGAGTGAGGTCCGGAGCGTGCGTGTGTGTGCGCGCGCGCGTGTATTTCTCCTCCGCTGGCAAAGGGAGCTCAGGAATCTCTTGACATTTACACTGGAATCCCCTTAAAGCAGGTGGAAGGTGGGGCGTGTGAGCCTGGTCTTGTCTTTCCCCCGCTCTTTATTCCACAGTCTCAAAGTAATCGAAAGATTTGTTTTCTGAAGACAAGCCCAAGTCCCGCAGCCCTTGCCAGCGCCCCCGCTCGCCCGCTGTCCTCGCCGGACGCGCGCGGTGCGCTCAGCTCCCCCCACTTGGAGAATCAAGGCGGTCTTGCAGCAATTACCGCCCTTATTCCATCTCTGATTTGTTTGCTTTTAACGCCGAGTACAGACTTTTCCTCTCGCTTCGCGCCGTCTCTCCCTCTCACACACACTCACACATCCTCTGTTCCTTCTCTCCAGCCCTCCCTTTTGCTCTCTGGGGAAAGGCAATTGGTCGGAACGATTCACCTTCAGGAAAGCAGCCTCCGACACGTACTTCTGTTCCCTGGCTCTCGCAGGTCCCGGGTCTCCAACGTGGAGGAGTGGCTGGGGAGGTTAGGGGCAGGAAGGAGGAGAGGCTCTGAGCTCCGCAAGCTGCCCGAGTTCCTCGGTTCAGGCGCCCGTGTTCCCGCTGTTAGCAGATAGGTCCCAGCTGGTGCCTTCTCCGAGACTTTGCGCCGAGTCCAATTAGCAGCAACTCCTAGCCAGCTGCAGCCCTTCAATCCCTCCTAGAAGCGCTGCTGACAGAGCCCCATGCTGCCCAGCCGCTGGCCCGCTAGACATCGTGGGCTGGAAGGAAGGGCAACTGCTGCTGTCCACCTTTCCCCAGCACCTGACAACGTCACCACCGAGGTGCGAGTTCCAACATCCAACACGAGCGAGCAAGTGTTCCCCGGGTCACTTCGCTAAAGGCGGGAGGGGAGGAAGAGGGGCGAGGGAGGGGCTGAGGAAACAAATCCAAATTACCGAAGGAAAAATAAAAATGATCATCAAAGTCTCCTCTCCTCAGCTCTATACTATCAAAAGACAACGGTGGTATCTTTTTAAAAGTCACCATAAAGAGCAGAACCCGCTGTTCCACCCACACCCCTTATTCCACCCAGCCTGGCTGTCCAAGGGAGTGCGGAGTGGCTGGCCTCCCAGTACTGTGGAAGGAGAACACAGGGACAGAACAGGTCCCAACACTCCGAGTTGAGTTAAGCAGTAAAATAGGACGGCAGGTCCAGGGGGCGTTGCCTGCCTCCCTCCCCTCCCTTTCAGCAGCCAGTTTTGTTAGCAGCTGCAGCTGCTGCGGGAAGCAAACTGCGGTCCTGCAGAAAAAGACACTGTAAAAGACCAGAGGGCGGCAATTGGTATAAAAGCTGGACTATGTCTCCCTCTAGAGGAAGAACGGGGGTAGAAAGAACTGGCTGTAACTACGATGGCAATTTATCCACAAAGAACAAGAAAACAGTATCTGGTTTCAAAGAATTTTGCATTTTTACCAGTTCCAACCTCTAATGGATTTATAGAAACGATTTGCATTGCAGCCCTATGTAACCAGAGTCCTTGGTAAAAGAACCTTGTACTATTTACAGAAATGTAATGGCAAGACCCTGGAAGGTCATGTCCTCACAGGTGAGATCAAATTGGGTATTGGTTTAAACTGTATGCATATGAGCACAAAGAGTCTTCTTCTGGCTCACTTTGATCAGCTTTGGTGATGAGCAAAACCTTAATCTAGTGATTAGATTATGCAAAATGAGTAAGTACTAACAATGGATTTAGAAAAAGAAAAGAGTATCTGAAGCAAAGAAATAGGATACTGATCTAGGAAATCTTACAAGTCCTTTACAAGTAAGGATATCTCGAAGATCATGCTTTGGACCCAATGTTCATACCATTTATTCAACTAGACTCATAAGTGTCAAGCTAACTAAATTTCTCCAGCTCTAAAGTTTTATGCTTTTATAGCTCTGACTCACTGAAATCACTGATGAAATAGGTATCACATGTTCTCTCCAGCGGCTAGAAAATAAAAGTAATACTAGGTATCATATTTACAAAAAAATATGGAATATATGTTTCCCTTGTTAGTGATTTTATCTTAACATGCTATGTAAGTCAACAATAGTTTGTATCTAAAAGACATCAAATATTTTAACTAGATTAGTGATTGTTTTAATGAAAGGTAGAGCCACAGATTTTATAATGTTTTATTACTTTAGTCACGTTCAATCTAGGTCCCATCAATAACTTCAACATTTAGATTTTACTTTCAAGGTGTTTCTATATGTTTATGAATTATAAAATATCTATTAAAGTTATGATTAAATTCTTCCCCATTCACCATTCACTCTGAATGTTAGAGGTTGTTCTATTTTAGCCTGATCTATCTTAGTATAGATTTAAAGAAAGAAAAGAATTTATAAGGAAATAACTGAGAGTGACTGAAATAATTTAAAACAAGGAGCCTAAAGTATATCACGTGAGTTATACTGTTTTAGTTACTTGTACTATAGTAAAATTGGGTTAGCACATGGCAATCATTTGAGATTCCTTTAAATGATCTCTTTTGAAAGATTTGTGTCATGTGATCAAAGATTTCCCCCCACCTCCACCCCTTAACTAGCACTTATTTCCCCAGGGAGCAAACTTTACATTTCAAAATGCCTAGCACTACTATTTCATTGCAAATCTCATAGAAATTCTCTGTCTGCTATGTTAAGTAGTGGGATGAAATCCAAAGAGGAATGACAATTGGAAACCTGGGCTCTGTACAGGGAAGAATAACCATTTAGAAAAATCACTTTAGAACAATGACTTTGCTTTCTCATAAGAAACATAAAGCATACATTATAATTCTCCTAGCTTCTAATTCATTGGCTTTCTGTGGATGTGGGAAAACTATGGTTTTATCATATTGTTAAAAGTTTATTTCTGGTTCTGGCAGGTGTGGCTTATTTGGTGGAGCATGAGCCCATAATCAAAAGGTTGCAGGTTAAAGTCCAGGTCGGGGCACATACCTAGGTTATGGGTTCGATCCCCAGTTCTTGCACAGGCTCATGCAACCCCTGGTCTGGACACAAATGATCCCTGGTGCCCGCATGTCTGGGAGGCAACCAATCCATGCTTCTCTCTTGCATAGGTGTTTCTCTCTCTGTTCCTCTCTTTAAAAGTAAAATATATATATATATTTGGGTAAGGATAAAAATACCTAAAATTCTTCTAATTACACCCAGTCTATTTTTACAAAAACATGATAAATAGTTAATAAAAGTAACAAATGTATAAATTAAGTGAAAGTATGTTAGAATTTATTATTCAAAGTCTTATGGTACTAAAATTCTCTGATAATCTTTGTATTTTTTTTCAAAATATTCAGATAAGTAATTCCCAATGACTTCAGACCAAGGTATCCTCCCTATTCCTGGCACCTCCTACACTTTAAAGCAAAATCTTTTCTTCCCTCCCAAAGGAAAAAACTGGCAAATGCCTCCCTATTTTAACAGAAATCTTGAGATAATTCTTCTCTGCCTCCTCCTGTCTAAGCAGTAAGAACAGTTGCATTGGTTGCTACACTTCACTGTATTGTAACTCCACGTTTAGCCCTCCATGTTCTGAGGGCTGACTAAAATGTCACTTTGGGGCACTTCGAGCTTTCTGCTAGGGGCTTTCTATGTGACCGCAAATCCTTCCTTCACTTTCTCACAACATCACACAAAGTAACGACATAACCCCATGTTACATACGAAAAATATTGAGACAATTTCACTGTCTTTAAGTGGCAGCACTGGGATTTGAACCAGATGTACCTAAATCTAAAACCAGTTTAATTTATTTGGTTTGATTTTTCTCTACGTTCCCCAGCACCACCGCTACAACGTGCTATCTTCTGTATTCCGTGGAATTGGAAACGATGTGCACCTGGATGTGGAAAAGCCTCAGCTGGAGGACTTGGGTCCATTCATAATAGAAAAAAGTTGTTAGTTATTAGTAGAGAAAAATATTAATGGCAGCTCCCTTCAGTACCTGCCAAAGTATAGGATATTAAAACAAATGAACAAAAATCTGATTTCCAGGGCATAAGGGAAGAAGAGTACTACACATAAGCTGCTCAGTCCCACTAGTCTCCTCTTGTTTTGTTTCTTTGGTAAAAAGAATCTTTTTCAACATTACTTCTCCCACTCATCTTCTAAGTGTTTTCCAAGTAATTAGGTGAACAGAAGGAAGCGTAGAATTCACTCCATGTAACCCAAGGTGGCATGTTATTAACTTTTAGTATCCCCATCATGTAGCATAGTACCTAACATACCATAAATACTCTATAAATACTTTATGGCCAGTAATTAGGAAACCAAACAAGTCAGGAAAGCGGACACATACCATGTAAATAAATTGAGAGAACTACTGAACAGAGCAATATGAGAAAGAAAAGAGGCAAGAAAACTCTCTTGTAAGTACCAGGTTATCATAGACAATGGCAAAAACCACCCCCAAATTTAGTGGCTTAAAGAACATTTGTTTAGTTCACATTTCTATGAATTGGCAATTTGGGTTGAGCTCAGCTAGGCTCAGCTGGGCAGTTCCTCTGGGTGCAGCTGAGTTTACTTATGTATCTGTGCTCACGCGGCAGCACAGTGCCTCCCTCACGTTTTGGCGGACTGTGCCCTGGAGAATTGGGGGCTAACTAGACCACATGTCCCTGATCATCTAACAGGCTTGCCTAGCTTTTTAACATGGTGGCAGTCACAATCTTCCAAGAGTAGTAATAGGAGAAGTCTCAATACCCAAGCACTTTCCAAGTCTCTGGTGACACGGTGTCTGCTGCAGCCCCCTTGACTACAGAGCTCATTGGGTCAGCACATGCTCAAGCAGGGGAGAAAGACTCCATCTCTTAATGAGTAGAGCTACAAAAACACATTCAATAACCTGGGAAAGGGAAAGATTTGTTTTGATTTCTACAGTTTAGGACAATATTTTGCACAGTAGCCTTAACCCACCAAGGTGTCTTGCAAGCTGACCTGTGGGGAGCAGAATATTCCCATTACAGATTTAAAGGACACTTATCTTGGGTAAGAAAAATAAGTTTGTCCAGATGATCAAGTCTCTGGACTCCCTCCCTTTATCAGTTTTTTTTTAACTTTTTTTATTGTTGTTCAATACAGTTGTCTCCATTTTTACCCCACCCAAGCCATCCCCACTTCCCACACTTGATCCTAACCCCCTTTGGTTTTGTCCATGTGTCCTTTATAGATGCTCCTGAAAACCCTCCATCCAACAGCTCTCACCAATACAATAGAACACATCTTTGTAATTCTTTATCTCACTAGACAGCATGAACTTGACATACTGCCACATTAGTCTTTGAATTAATCCAAGTCTTTAATTTACAATTCAGATTTATTGGTATTATACCATCTGACTAGCAGCTTTTACATGGCAGTGATTGTGTTATAGTGCACGGACCTGACGTCATCTGTTTGGGATAGTCAGAGACTTTATTTGCCTACTTCCTGATTTTTTTACCATGTGTCAAAGAGTTGAGATAAATGGCTTCCCAAATGGACTTGATTGCAACCCTTGGCACCACCACACCATGTTGGTAAGTAATCTTTACCTAGTTAATTCCAACTCATTCAGTCATTCCCTCTAAAGATATCATCAAGAGTTACCATATTTTGCCATGTATAATATGGTTCCATGCATAATGCGCACCCACATTTTTGACCCAAACTTTCAGGAAAAAAACTTTGATTTCAATTTTTTATTTATTTATATTTAGAAACAAAACTAATTATCATTTCTAGGGTATTATTTTGTGTACAGATATTGTTACTGCTTTCTAGAGTTACCCTTTTAATGCATAAGCATAAATAAAAGAATTTAAAACATTTATATAGATACAGAATTAGTGCTACCTGTGTATAATGCACATCCATATTTTTCCCTCAAAAATTTGGGCAAAAACGTGCACATCATACATGGCAAAATATGGTATCTCCTCTAAGAAATCATCACAATTTTCTTAATCCACTGTACTAGTTGTTTCTCCTCTCCTCCCAAATACCTGACGTTTCCCTCCATCTGAATAGTGATCACATTGTGTTGTAATTGATTCATTGTCTTATAGGTTATCCCACATTAGACTATATACCTCTTGAAAGTATACAGTCATGTATATATATATTTTTAATTTAGTAAAGCTGCAGGCATGAATGGATGAATAAATGAGTAATCAATATGTCAATTCACAAGACTATGGAATAACATATGGTCACAATCATTTGAATATCCAACAATAATGATTTCAAGCCGCCATCCTGCTGACCACACGAATTACATGTATCTAAATATTAGATTCTCAACTGACTCTGGCAATCCTGAAAAATGCTGTCATGGTCTATGAAATTAGCCTTCTTTACTTGCAGTGTGCGTGCACAAACACACACACCAGAGACAAGAAGCTCAAATGCACTCCTTAAGGTCTCTCCTGACCTGCTGACCTCTAGAGCCCTGCCTGCTTGTTTCTATTTCCTACATTTAGCTGCCTGCTTGTTTCTATTTCCTACATTTAGCTTCCACATTTTAGCTCTAAGCCCCATTTCAGAATAGTAACAGAAGTCCAATTTGCTCCAAGAGCTGAACAGTGGTTCCTAGGATACAAGGGAAGTTTCACTTCTCCACAATGTTTTGCTCAGTCCCAGATCAAGGAAAAAAATAGCCCTGGACTCCAGAAGCCCTAGATTTTCATGATTAACTCTTTTAAGTTGCAAGCACATAGACCTTTTTCCCAAGGTGTGGCCACATTGCCAAAGTAACTAGATAAGGAAGAGACCCAGTTTCAACTTCATGCTGAACCCAGTACAAGTCCTTCCCTGTGACACCTTACACAAGGTGTTCAGCCCAGGTCTCTAGGGCCTGGACATCCTGTCACTTGTGAACATGTAGGTTGGCCACAGGAAATGATGGGGTGAGACAGGAAATCTTCGTGTCACAACCTGGCTGGATGCCTGCAGAGACCTGCAAGAAAAAGAGCCCTTCAGGGAATCTAACATGTTTCCCAGGATTTGGGGGGCAAATAAGAAATTACAGAGAAGTGCCTATTTTTGTCTGAAAATTCTAAAACTGGGAGCCTAACTGAATTCACCAAGAACAATAGTGTAAAAAAGATGGGACATCTGATACAAGAGGAAAATCTATCATTTCACAAGCCAAAGGCATATTGGTCCCATGGACCAAGTGGCCATTACACAAGATAATAGTCTAAGACATCAAGGCAGTGAGAGAAAAATAAAACTATTTCTTGATTGCATTTAATGGTTTGTACCCATTTTTTAATGGACTAAACATTAGGTTCTAAAAATATTGGCTTTGGGACATTTCAGTACTATAGTATAAAGCAGCAGAAAAACTATTTACAGACATCACTATAGAATCATTCTGAACAGCTAGCATGGGGCTAGTACTGGGCAAAAACTGACAGACTCCAGATCTATGAGAAATTCATGGTCCAGATAATGAATATACCAGTCTCAGCAGTATAGACTAGAGGACTTGATCATCAGGACTGAGAATGTTGTCTCAAAAACCGTTCCCTTCCTCCACCAGAAATAAAAATTTCCATTGGTGTGAGGTAGGAAGTACAGGGTCTTCAACAACTTTACCTCATTTAATTCGTTGGCTGTCTTCATTCATGAGATTTTCATAACAGTGACCCAGAACTGACCCCCTTCAGAATTTACTGCCAGTACTACCAGCTCCAGATTATCTCTCTTGACTGTTATGCTTGTAATGACCATTTACAGCTTAGGTTTCTTCTAATCCTCATTTCTCCTGCCTAGTTTATCAGGTTATTAGATTGCATTTGGTATCTCAGTCCCTTTTGCCCTCTTTCCTTCTCCCACTTCCCTAATGCATGCTTGTAGAAGCAGAGTGTCTCTTTAGCAGGGAACCAGTGGCTTCACATAGCAAGATACATTCTGAAGGTATAGACCAAGATGAAAGTGAATTTTCAGTACTATAATTAAGAGGCTAGGTCTCCCAAGACTTTTACTCAAAATCCCATTTCACTGTATTATTTGCTAACTAGATAATAATAATCCATAATTTTGTTCATCAATAGAATGTGGACAAAAAATTGAGAAAATGATATCTACTAACTAATTGACCACACATCAAAAAGTATTTTTTAAACTATGCTGCTGTGAACATTGGGGTGCATAGGTTCTTTTGAATTCATGTTTCAGTGTCCTTAGGATATAATCCTAACAGTGGAATTGCTGGGTCAAAAGGCAGATCCATTTTTAGTTTTCTGAGAAAATTCCATACTGTATTCCATAGTGGTTGTACCAGTCTGCAATCCCACCAACAGTGCACTAGGGTCCCCTTTTCTCCACAACCTCTCCAACACTTGTTTGTTGTTTTGTTTATGATGGCCATTCTCACTGGTGTGAAGTGGTATCTCATTGTGGTTTTAATTTGCATCTCTGTGATAGCTAGCGATATTGAGCATCTTTTCCTGTGTCTCTGGACAATTTATAATAGCCAAGTTTTGGAAGCAACCTAGGTGCCCATCAGTAAATGAATGGATAAAAAAACTATGGTACATTTACACAATGGAATTCTGTGCAGCAGAAAGAAGGAGCTCCTACCCTTTTCGACAGCATGGATAGAACTGGAAAGCATTATTCTAAGTGAAATAAGCCAGGTGGTGAAAGACAAATACCATATGATCTCACCTTTAACAGGAACCTAATTAACAAAACAAACAAACAAGCGAAATATAACCAAAGACACTGAAATTGAGAACAGGCTGACAGTGACCAGAGGGGTGAGGGATGAGGGGAGGGAATTTCAGGGGAAAAGGGTAAACGGTTTGCAGGAACAAGTATTAAGGACACAGGGACAATAACAAGGGGGGTGTGGAAATGGGAGGGAGGTGGGGAGGGCTAGGGGGTGGGCTGGAATGGGGGCAAAAGGCAGAAAATGGTACTTGAACAATTAAAATTTAAAAAATTTAAAAAAAAATTTAAAGGGGAAAAGGGTATTTTTTAACTAAAGCTAAGTAGAGGGCAATGTTTTTATATTTTTAATTAAAATTAAAATATAAAAATAGGTTAAAAACTAACATATTAGTTTTTGTGTTATGTCTCTTCTTATAACAGTTATATAAGGTATTAGTTAAGACTATAAATAGTATGTGTAAGGTAGATATTATCTGATTTTATGACTCATAAACTGAAGCTTGGAAGTTAAGTAACTTGTCCAAGTAATTACATTAAAAAAGTGAGAGCAGCCAGAATTATAATTGGATTTTTCTTTTTACTAGAGAGTGTAAGCAAGAATTCATGTCTCCCACTTCCAAGACCAGTGTTCTTTTCACTCTACATATTACTCTGATTTAATTATTTCCAGACTCTCAAACCCTAAAATTCCTCCATTCAAACTCTCTTTGGAGTCCTGTTCAAAATTTCCTCCATTTTTAGTATGATACAGGATGATTTCTGCCATCCAATGTGATCAAAACAGTGCCTACAGAAGTTTAACCCAGATTCAACTTCTCTCGGCATTCTGGCCATCCCGTGTCAAAACAGAGCAACTGCAGGCAGATGCTAAGTGTTTCTACAGATGAGCCAGACACGGCCTGTTTCACAACAATGAAAATAAATCATGACAGGGCTTCCAGAGTCTCTGGGTGGCAAGTCTTGTACACATAGAAGTTACTCCCACAACAGAAAGAAGCACATAAAAATGAGGAACCAAGTTTTTTAAAATGAAACATTTAAATAGCATAAGTAAAGATGTGCTGTTCCAAAATGCTAACAAATAAAAAAGTAAAAAGGAAATGAGATAATAAAATGTAATTCTACATAAGAAATCATTCAAAAAAGGAAGAGTTATTCAGGGTTTTTTGCACATTTTTTAATGCGGAGGTTAATTAGACAGTATAATACGCCACAGAAAGAATTAGTGGAATTGCCACTATTGATGGTAGGTATTCAGCAAAATCTCTAGCTAGACAACTAATGGGAAACCTATAGAAATCAAATTCCACCAAGTGGTAATGACAAACCAAAGTGAACAACAAGCAGAAAGAGATCCAGAAGGGTCAAAATTAGAACAAGATCATCATTTACGTGGATTTACTACACACTTAATTGTACATAGATAGCACCTGCCCTTTAGAAAGCACAATCTAATTAATCAAAAATGAAGACATCACCACAAAACAAAGCTATTAGTTTGTTCATCCAATTACATGAATGGCAAAGAGGAGAGTCTTTTAGAGATGGGATATAGAGTATATGTTTATTTTTAATTTAAAAAGTAAAAAAAAAACAGAATTCTGAATATAAGGAAAGATTTTTAATGGCAACATGTCTTCTTTCATAATTATTCAGCATTAGCACTTGGGCTCTCCAAGTTAACTTCTATTGTTGGTACAGAGAGATCTGATCAGAGTAGGAAGGGGGCCGTAGGAGGAGTTTGGGGAGGCAACAGTAAACCATTTAGGATGAGATTAGCGGAGAAGCTGAGTGCCTCCAGAGCACCTGGAATTATGGGCAAGAAGATTTTAAATAAAAGGACTCCCAGTAGGGTGGGCGCTGGCTCTCTCTGGCTCTTGAGCCCTCTTCCTAGAGAATGCCTGGATGATCATGCTGCAGTGGTCTGCATTTCCCAATGGATGGGACGGTGCTTTGGATGGGAAGGAACTCCAGGCACAGCCTAGGATCAGGCTGACCTGGCAGAGGGTGGCAGCATTATTCTTTGGGTGTTCTAGAGGGGACAGGCTCTGATGCAGAAGCCTGCCGTTCTTCCAAAATTGTGTAGCTTCTGTATTTTATGTGGTTTTAGTTTGTAAACTAACCCTATAGAAATAAGATCACTAAAACAAAGGGGAATGATAGAACTCAGGTATTAAAGAGTTTAGCCTTAATTGATAGGCTTAAGTGACTAATGCAGGTAGAAAGCTACTATTCCAAAATTGTGAAGATTTTGAATAAAACTCCTTTCCTTTATCACCAAACCTTTGCTTCTGGAATTTTGCCCAGAGGGCCCAGTGAGCAGCAGGACCCCAGCTGCTGTTTGGTAACATTGTGAAATCCTATTTCTGCTTCAGTGTCAGCCCTCACACAGGGCACAAGCCCTCAACATTTTGATTAATTTCCATGTGCACAATAAAAAAACACTCTCATAAATATATCAGGGTTGTTCAAAAATGTTGGCTTCTTCCCTATAAGTCCTTTGACAAAAGCATACCTAATACAAGTGTGTGAAAAAGGCAATTATGAAGGTAGTTAGAGGGATAAGTTTTCCAGTTTACATTTCAAAACAAATACTCCCGAGTTCTGTTTTATTAGTAACAACTTTGTTATTAATGGCCTGCTTCACATTAAATCATCCAACTGTATGAAGTCAGTTGTCAAACAATAAGTATCATTAAAGATCATAATTTAAGGATCCCCTGTGGTTCAAGTCATATAACAAATCAGAAAAAGAAAAGAGTAGAAAGAGATTTGGTATACACTTACCATCCATTCGTAGAATTAGAAAGGAAGTTTTTAAAAGTATTCAGTTTTCATTTCATTCTAAAATTTTTCCTTGAAACTATCCCAGACCCAAGACGTCTCTCTCATTTTATAATATTCAGTAATGGAAATTCAACAATCTCTCTAAGAAGCCGCTGGGAGGTGCTCGGTTGAGCCCTCTATTTCAGAATGAACTTACTTCTTTAGGTTTTTTTCTTTTGTGGGGTTTGGATAAGAAAGTCTCCGTCTCTTATGATCAAGTTTGATATTGTCCCAGCATATCCTCTAGGAAACTCCTCTCTGCCACCATTAAACACTTTGAAAGTTGACAAGATACTCAAGCTGAGCCTACGCAAGTCCTCTGACACCCGTAGAGGAAGCCACTTTACTCCTCTCTGCTTAATAACCATTCTCTAAACATCAATTCTTATTTCTGTGGCAGATGCAATTGTTTTCCTTTACAAGCCTGTCAGGGTAGTTGAGATATGCTGTGTCCTCAAAAAATAACTACTAATAAAAATGAGATATTTGAAATGCTTTCTTGTTTATTCATTTGGCACTCTAAAATATCAAAGGTGTGATCCAACTCTCAATAGAAAAAATAAATTGCAACTGTGAAGATACAATAGGTTTCTTAACTATTGAGTTATGTCAAGGAAAATAAAAAATACACTTAACTGCTTGGGTCCAAGAGATGTAAATTTCAAAGTAAAAATTACTTATCGAAGATTTAAACTTTTACTATTAGAGTGCCTGAAGATGTCTGAAAATTAAAAAATCTAGAAAAAATACAACTGTAGAATTATAGAAAACAAAGACCCCAGATGATGTATTTTGTTCTCTTTGGTGGAAATAATTATATTAAAAGTTGTGAAATAACTGTATTAGTAGAACCTATACCAGCAACCCAGGAAGTCTGGAAGCCATCCCTGTGTCAGAGTCAGTTCCTATATTCAGGGGCCACTATAAACGTCTGGCTCCTCTTCTGGATTTCAACCAGGCAGCTGCTTATCGCCACGCATCCCTAGGTCCCTCCTCACGTGGGTAAGGGATCTAGTCATAGAAATGGTAGAAAGGAGGAGCTGCTTTAGAATTCAGAGAAGTCCCTGGTTGTACTTTGTTTATGGCCAATCTGTCTAGTTTTATGGATGATTACCTCAACAATTTGAATAAGATCATTTGTTTAATAATTATTAAAAGTACAAGTTGCCATTAAGTACTCCTTTGTGTGGTATTGTGCTCTGTTAATACACACATAGTCTAATCTTTTAGAATTTGTAATTCAATCTAAAGAATAAAAATGTTTATCAGACACCGAAGTCCTTAAACTCAATTATCCTTCATCCCAACTGTAGGCAGCTTCATCCTTTTACAAATGGGACGTCTTTCAAGATTTTATATGTTATTTGGAACTCAGAACATTCCCAGCCCATGGAAACAACTATTAAAATAGAGACTAGGTACCCAGATCTGTGTATCAAAATTAAATAGAAAAAAAAAAACTATTAAACTCAGAGATACTGAATCAAGTTCCCAGTTCTCATCACTACTAGTATATAAACATCATTTGTACTCTTAACCTCTTAACATTTGGGGGAAGCATTGAGAACCTGATGAAAGCTCATTCTCTTAAAATTCCAAAACCTATTTCAAGGACTCCAGTGATCCCCTGAACTATCCTGGCACACCAGGTGAAGAAGGACTGATCTAGACATTTGAATGACATCAGAAAGATGGTGGAATAGGAAGTCCCAGTCCTTGCCCCCCTACAGAGAAGCTGATGAAACAATACTTGTGTTAAATTACCTTTATGAAATGTCCAGAATCCAGTTAAGAACTTACAACACCCCAGTGGAGCACAAATCCAAGACAATCTTTGAAATAAATAAGAGATTCACTGGATCCATGTCAACCCTTCCCTTATTTCCACCCAGTTCAGAACCGAAAGAAATCCATCCAGCCTGCAATTTCTCCCTCAGGAGAAGGAAGGATCGAAGTGGCCCTCCAGCATCCATCCCTAAAGAACTTATTCTCTCTCCCCTCACTCAGAGTGCTGCGGCAGCCAGTGTAGCTAGAGCACCTACAGGAAGCTAAGAACAAAGAAAAGACAACTTCACTCGTGAATTCATTAAAAAATATCAATCCTTCCCAAACTCTCCCCCAAAAATGAAAAGGAGGCAACCCTTCAAACTCATTTTTTAAGATCAACATTACCCGATATCAAAGCCAAACAGGGACTCTACAAGAAAAGAAAATCACAGGTCAGTGTTCCTGATAAACATAGATGCAAGAATACTCAACAACAGAGGTCCCCAACCTCCATCCTCCCAGTAGGTCTATGGGCACCGCTGGCATTACCACCTGAATTCTGCCTCCTGTCTCCCACCCACCTCTACTGTTTTCCATAAATTCAGTCCCTGGTGCCAAAAAGGTTGAGGACCACTGTTCAACAAAATATAAGCAAACTGAGCTCATCGGCACATCGAAAGGATCACACACCATAATCAAGGTGGATTTATCCCTAGGATGCAACATAAGGAAATCAACAAATGTGATATACCACATTAACAGAATAAAGGATAAACATCATGTGATCATCTCCATAGAAGCAGCAAAAGCATTTGACAAATATCAGAGTCCTTTCATAATAAAAACTCTCAACAAATTAAGTATAGAAGGAATGTACCTGAGTATGATAAAGGCCATCTACAACAAGCCAACAGCTAATACAATACTCAATGGTAAAAAAGTTAAAACCATTTATTCTAAGATCAGGAACAAGACAAGGATGCCCATTCTCACCACAGCACCAGTTCTTAGACCTACTCTCCTGACTCAAGACAAAACATGAGCATATCTAGAAAGGGAAAGAATTTGTACAACTCTCACTTGAGACAGATCATTTAAAAACTAAATTATTATTTTTGCATAAGTATCCTTTGTATTCCCATAGGAGGGTGAAAATTTCCAAGACAATCATACCCTTGGGTTTCTGAATTGGGAAATAAAAGGCAATTTCCACTTGCTCACATTTGGAGTTATTGATAAGTCAGTTTTTCATAAAGTATTTAATTGCCTGCAGTCACCAAGAGAATCCCTGTGTGTTCTCTAGCTAGATCATTCAGGATTTCCTGTCTCAGTAGTTGCCCTAACTGTAGGAATCCCTGTAATGGAAAAAGACCAGGTTATAGGATAGAAGAATAAGAAAATTTCCAGCACATCTCACAGTCTGGGGATGTAGTGACATTTTCACCTCTTCTTTCGCCCTTACGTTTTGCTTTCAGAAACAAGAGTTATCTGAATGCAATCTTACTCAGCACACATTTACAAAGACAGAGCCTTTCCAGGATAGTATTTTGCTTAAAAGAGAGAACATTGTTTCACAATACAAAACAGGTTTTACAACTGACTATTTGTGTGACCTTAAGTCCCTGAACCTTGTTTTCTTAAATGTAGCGTGAAGGAACCTATGTAACAGCAGCTACCTTAATGACAAGATGGTAGAGAGCACAAAAAAAACGATTATAAAAGAACTGTTATTTGTAAAGACCAGCAAGTTTTAACCATTAAAAAGGGAGTCCCTGGCACCTGTCTCACCATGGCAAGTGAATAAGTTAAAAATTTCCTCAACTTTTCCCCAAAGGGACATGACCTAAGGCCTTTACTTAGCTAAGAATATGCCCACACCTTTCAAGGGCTTTGGGGCACAGGGTTTGAGATGACAGTGAAGTATCATCATGTTCCCCCATTAGAGTGCCAGCACATGACAGTAAAGCAGTGCATGGAGACCTGGCCAAAGTCCTGCTGACAGTGGGTCCGCAGAGCTACCCAGTGGTCAATTACCCTGTCCCTAACTTACAGCTACAATGGGCCTACCGGCTAATCAGAACTTCATATAGTTTCCTTGGATTGTAGGATAAGACCTTGGCTTTCTCTAGGTAGTAGAGAAAAGCCAAAATTCCCCCAAAATTATAAATTTGTTAAAAATATTTTAATCTCTGTATGGGGGAAGGTGGTAAGGGGAGTGAAAGAGATTAGTGCCACTTTTAATGATCTTAAAGATGTGTGGTCGATGATTCTCATCGTATCCACATTCAATTGACCAGCCTGTAACCTAGACAAAAAGAGACACATTTTGGAGAATGACAGTAAACTGAAGTAACCTCAATTAGAAAGTAATCCAATTGCAGCTGCTGTGCCAGATGTGGCCTCTTTGCTAGGGCAGATTTTCATGGCCTCAGGTGCATGGTGCATACCATCGATCTGATGAACATGTTATATTCCATCTCTATTAGAAAGATCAGAAATTGTTTGAATTTACTTGAAGTAGATGTGTACACAGGGTGGGGCAAAAGTGGGTTTACAGTTGTATGTATGGAAAATAATACAATAATTAATAAATAATATAAGAATAAACTCTTGTGTTTCACATACTCACAACTATAAACCTATTTTTGCCCCACCCTGTGTATTTCCAGTCTTAACTAGAGCTAATGTAATTCTTTCACCCACCGAATTATAGTCCAGAGGAACCTGACCTGGTCATAAGGCAAAATATCATGTTGGTTCACCTTACTGCTGGTACCATGCTAATTGGACTTTATGAGAAGGAAGTAGAATATTTATAACAAGCCTTGGTATAGCATGTGAGTTCAAGAGAGTGGAAGTCAAATCCTATGAAGACTCACGGAAATGCCATAAAGCAACATGCAGAGAGAGAGGTCCAGCGGTCTGGGACAAGCCATGACATCCTTTCTAAATTAAAAAACAAATTACTGTATTTTGTATCTCCCTACAAAGAAAGAAGCAGTATCTTGGATTCCTATTTCGGTTCTGGAGCGACATGTTGCACGCTCGCAGATACTGCCCTGACCAACTGACCTGGCAGCAGGAAAGTCTGCGTGGGACCCAAAGCAGGTAAGACACTTGCAGCAAGTTCAGGTTTCAGTGCTTGGGTCATATGATCTGGAAGGCCCTTCAACATTCAAAGTATTCACCATGGGAAAAGATACTATGTAGAGTTCATGGCAAGCCCCCACAGTAAACTCACAATGTAGACCCCCAGGGTTCTGGATCATACTATTACCATCTGCAGCAGTGAGTTATACACCATTAAAACAAAACAAAACAAAACAAAAAAAATCCCTTTCTGGAGTGCTACTGGACCTTGGTAGAGACAGAGAGCCGGACCATGGGAGATGAAGCAATCAACGGGCCAGACTGATCATTATAAGAGGGGTTCTGTCAGACCTCACGCACCTCAGCTCAAGAGAACCGTCTGGGCAAAATCAAGCCCCTTTTCAGGAGCCCTCCCTACCACCGGTGATACCAGGGTATACAGGCCCAGCACTTCCTTCAAAGTGGAGCAACTCTGAAGGGCCATACTAGTCCCAGAGCTCCCTTGAAATGGTTGAGGCCACTGTCACAGCTGCATCACAGCTCAACTCCTCCCTTTGCCATTCTTGCGTCCTGTGCTCCTCCATATGTATCAATCCCAAAGACATTCTTCTTTACACTTCTTGCAAACCAATCTGCATTTGAGAATCTTTTCCCAAAGCAAACCCACCTAAAAGATACATATCAAAATTCTGTGGACTTAGGCAAAAGTGGGGGAGGAGAACAAAGAAGTTTTACTTCTGGATTTCTCCTAATTAATCTGAATTGAATTGATTTCTAATTTATCAAAAAAAATCAGTGGAAGAAAGGAAGAGAGGGAAGTACAGGACAGGTAAAGGAGACTCCACTTCCCTCGCTTGGTAAACACGTCTCCTGTTACTTGAAATGTATGTAGGCGACTGGGTGGGCTTTCACTTCCCAAGTTACTAAAGTGGAGGGTAATATTTGTTCAGAGAAATACTATCATCTGCTATTTATCAAAGAAGCTAAATATGTTAACCCAAACTATACTTGTTTTTAACCTTCTGTGAAAATATGAATTTCACTTATTCACTTAATAAATATTTATTTAGCACCTATAGTATATCAAGCACTATTCCATATTTTACATTATAGTACTGTTAGTTTTATGTACATTCATAAATCTATGAATCAAATAGATGCTTCAAATATTCTTGGGTATAATGTCATTCCTATGTTGTTCCTACACACTTATTCTCCTTCTCGTTTACATGTTGTTGGTTCCTTTTTATAAGTCAAAGTCACCAACGCAATGATAATCAGAGTAGATATCAAAAGGACATTTAAATTAGAATAGTTTTCTGGGTACCAAAGATATTCTGAAGGACATTTTCTCAAGAAGTTTCACATTTACATAGGACATTCAATAATATCATCCTTGCAAAGTAGCTAGACATTTTGGCATTTTGGATTTGAGATGATAGGATTAAATAGCGACACATGAAAAATGTGATTTGGACTAACTAAGAAAAGATGAGGACAAAATAACACTTTAATTACTGACAATGAGCATGTGAAGGTGAGTATAGTAAAAGAAAAATTTCACTGGGAAACATTTTTGAAAAATACAATGTAAAAGTTCCTCTTGTTAATGTATCTATGTATATTGCTGTATAAAAATATGCTCCAGCTCTGAAAATAAATATGTAGGTTAATGTAAAAGAATGCAAATACAGAAATAAAAGAAGTTAGTCTGGTTATGTAAAGTGTGAAAATGGAAAATTAGCTTTAGTAAAAAATTATAAGTGACACTGTAGGGCACAGTTTTATTCATATTTTATAGAAAACTTGAAGAGGTCATTAACACAAGTGCTTTTGAAAATACAAAGCATTAGATACAGGAGAAGGTTAGAGAATATTTACACACAGTAACTGCAAAATAAATTAAATCTACACTTAATCTAAACCAATATAAACCTGAATTTATGTATACCAAGGACAAAAAGTTGTTCTAAAATATTCAAAGTTAATTTAATAGTAAAATTCCCAGGACTGTTGACTTGTAACATTTGAGATTTGCTAACAAAAACTTCTGTTCACTTCAAGTTGCACACAATGTTTGTCAAAGGAGTTCAATTTGCTCACCAAACTTATGATAATCAAATCACTATTAACCTCATTGCTCGTATTATAAATGGACCAACACATATATAAATACTGTGACTCTTTCCATTAAGTTGGATCTATATCTGTGGGTCCTCTCTTGAATAGGTTATTAGAATAAACAAATAATTGTAACATATTAACTTTATTTTTTTATGTTTTACTTTTTTTTCAATTACAGTTGGACATTTAATATTGTTTTATATTAGTTTTAGGTATACACCATAGTGGTTAGATAATTACATAATTTACAAAATGATTCTACCAATAATCAAGTACACACCTGGCACCATACATAGTTATTAAAATATTATTGACTATATTCCCCATACTGAACTTTAAATCCCCATGACAATTTTGTAACTACCAATGTGTGCTGCTCAATCCTTGTCACCTTTTTTTACTACCCCGCCCAATCCCTCTTCCCTCTGGCAGCTATCAGGTTGTTCTCTACAATTATCCATCTGTTTTTCTGTGTTTATTTTGTTCTTTAGAGACCACATGTAAGTGAGATCATATGGTCTTTGTCTTTCTCTGACTTACTTCATCTAGCATAATGCCCTCTAGGTCTATCCACGCTGTCACAAATGATAGGATTCCATTGTGTATATATGCCACTACTTTATTATCCATTCATCTATTGATGGGCACTTAGATTGCTTCCATTTCTTGGCTATTATAAATAGCTTTGCAATGAACATAAGGGTGCATATATTCTTTTGAATTCATGTTTCAGGTTTTTTCAGATATACAACAAGTTCTGTCCGGAAAGTATCCAGTCACATACTATGAAAAATAGAGACATTTATTGAAGAAAATACAAGATACAAGAAATGGTGTACGTAGGACAATGATGCTCAGTCCTCTTCAAAGTAGTCACCTTGGGATCTCACACAGTTCTCCTAATCACCATCAGCTGCCCCATCATCTTTTCCTGAATCTCATTGATGGTCTGAAATCTCTTCCCTTTCAAAGGAGATTTTAGTTTTGGGAAAAGCCAGAAGTTGCAGGGCACCAAATCTGGCCTCTAGGGGCTGCTGAGTCACCTGGGTGATTTTATGTGTCACCCAAAAACTCTGCAGGAGATGTGATGCATGAGCAGGAGCGTTGTTGTGATGAAGCTGCCAATCACCAGTTGCTCATAGCTACAGCCTCTGAATCATCAAAATAGTTTCTGCAAAGGGATATTCAAACTTAACACAAAATTTGATGCAGACTCATTGCTCCACTTGCTCATTTTGAATGAGATACCCACACAGCACACATGCTCACTCAATGGCATCTAGCATTACCACTGACTAGTGCAGTAAAGTCATCTTTGTTCATGTATGTGCATTCTAGTCCACTCTCCTTGGCTGCCAGGTTACATTGTTAATATAACCATTCTCATTATATGAACAATGGCTGGACTTTTCCAGACAGACCTCGTATACCCAGAAGTGGAATCACTGGATCATAAAGCAGTTCCATTTTTACTCTTCTGAGGAACTTGTAAACTGATTCCCGTAGTGACAACACCAACCTAAATTCTCACCAACCGTGCAGGAGAGTTCCTTTTCTCTACTTCCTCACCAACATTAGTTATTTGTTGATTTATTTTGACAGGTGTGAGATGATATCTCATTGCAGTTTTAATTTTCATATCTCTGATGCTTAGTGAGATTGTCTTTTCATATGCCTATTGGCCATCTATATGTCCTCTTTGAAGAAGTGTCTATTCAGGTCCTCTGTCCATTTTTTAATTGGATTGTTTCTTTTTTTGGTGTTGAGTTGTATGAATTCTTTATAAATTTTGCTTCTTAACCCCTTGTTAGATGTACCACTGACAAATATATTCTCCCATTCAGTACATTGTCTTTTCATTTTTTTTTTTTGATGGTTACAAAAAAAAAAATGGCTGCCACCCATACTAAGCCTAGAGCAGGTCAGCAAAAGGCCCAAGGCACCCAAGACCCACTGCCACCTGCCGACTGCCCATTAGCCTCAGCCACTGAAAGCCTCAGGCAGTACAAAAGTAGCATGTGACAGGTTCTCAGGGAGTCACCAGGTAGGGGCAAGAGGTATTCATCAGGGTAATACAGTTTCAAAGTCAGTGCCAGTCCTGGTTCTGAGGCCACTCTGCAAAAGTCTCACGGTAAACCTACGCCAGCCGCCACCCACCTGGAGCTTTTGCGGTGCAGCAGGACCTCAGGGAGTCTTCAGGGTAGAGCTAGTAGAGTTCACCAGGATAAGGCAGATTAAGATTTGGCCTTGCAGAGTGAAGATTTAACACAGGAAAAGTGAAGCCTGTTGGCTGTGTGGGAAGATGGCCCTCACCCTGAAGCCATAAAACTCAGTTCCTCCTTGTGTGTCTCTGGCACTCCCTGAGCCTGCCTGAAGTCCCTCATGAGCTTTTCAGGAAAGACTGCAACTTGGGCCCAGGCTGGCTGCCATTAACAGAACTTGCCCATGGGCAAATTGGCCAGGGCCAGACCCCAGCAGTTATCAGGGTAAAGTTAGTGTAGGTTACTGGGATAATGCCCTGTGTGGGGAGTGCTTAACCCAGGAACGATGGCATCTGTGGGGCATGCATCAGGAGGACTCAATACAGTGGTATTGAAGTATGTCCCTACAGTCCTTGCCCTGAAGTCACATAATTGATTCTCTTCCTGTATGATTCTGACACACTCAGAGCCACCATCCCTTCATCAAGCCCAAGGTGAGTGCCTAGGAGTGAGAGTTTGTGTATAGCCACTTCAAGAGGACACCTGTGCTTCTAGCAACTTTTTGTCTCACCTGGGTAGACAGAATCCCTGCTGTTTTTCACAGCCAGATGTTATGTGGGCTCCTCTTTCCATCACTGGTGCTCCAAGCTGGGGAGCCCAGCATGGGGCTGAGATCCTTCCTGTTCAGGGGGAACTTCTGTAGCTGAGATATATCTCCAGATTTTCAGCCATAACATGTGGGTATAGAGAGCCAGTCCATTTTACATGTCTGCCCCTCCTACCAGTCTTGACATGGCTTCTTCTGTATATCCTTGGTTATATGACTTCTGTTCAGCTAGTCTTCAGTTGGTTATTTAGGTTGATTGTTCTATAATCTAGTTTTAATTTTAATGTGATCGTGGTAGGAGGTGAGTGCAGTTCTACTTACTCTGCCATCTTGGATGCTCAGCTAGGCACTTATGTAATTTATGAAGTGATCCCTACCTGGCACCAAGTAGTTATTCCAATATTATTGACCATATTTTTTAAGCTGTACTTTACATCCCCATGACTTCTAACATGTTAACTATAAAACACAGGAATTACTCAACAAGTTAACCTACACACTTAAATTTTTTTAAATCTAGTGATCAAAGAATGTGAGATGAAAACTAAAATTTCTATTGTTTAAGTAGAAAAATCTAGAACAAAATTATAGAGTATTTTTAAATCAATAACTTAAAATAGACAGATAAGAGAAAGATCTGTTTATATGTGAGCATTTGATATATCACAGGAGTAGCATGGGAATTTGGTGGGTAAAAGATTGACATTTTAATAAATGGACTTGGGATAATTGGAAAAATTGACATTGGGCCCCAATCTCACACTATGCGTGAATCAATTAAAGGGATTAGAGAAGCAAGTATAAAAATAATAATAAAGTTGAACTAATATTATTTGAACTTATATTATTTGTTAATATTCTAATATATAAAGTTTGGAATCAGCTTGACTAGTTAAATCTTGTTTGATTTTTTCCTTTTGTCTCTCTTGCCTGAGGTGATACATCAGAAAATATATGCTATGAGCAATGTCTGAGATTTTACCACCTATGTTTTCTTTTAGGAATTTTATGGTTTGGAGTCTAACATTTAAGTCTTTAATCCATTTTTAATTTATTCTCATGTGTGGCATCAGAAGGTGGTCTAGTTTCATTTTCCTGCATGTATCTGTCCAATGTTTCCAACACCATTTACTGAATAAACTATCTTTTGTCCATATATGCTTGCTTCCTCTGTCAAGTATTCACTGACTATAAAAGTGAGGGTTTATTTTTGGACTCTATTCTTCACTGATCTATGTGTCTGTTTCTATGCCAGTACCATGCTGTCTTGATTATCATGACCTCAGACTATAGTTTGATATCAGATAGTGTAATTCCTCCAACTTTGTTCTTCTTTCTCAAGATCACTGTGGCTATTCCCCAATATATTTTTGTGACTCCATATAAATTTTTGAAATATTTGCTCTAGTTCTGTGAAATATAATTCTAGTTACATCATTGGTAACTTGATAGGCATTGAACTACAGCAAATTTAAAAGTTTTTGTACAGCAAAAAATAATCTACAAAATAAAAAGATAACCCACAGCATGGGAGAACATATTCACCAATACATCTGATAAGGGGTTAATATTTATTTATTAACCAAATATTAATGAAATAACCAAAATTTATTTTAAAAACTTACAAAACTCCAAAGAAAATAAACAATCCAATTAAAAAATGGGCCAGGGATCTGAATAGACACTTCTCCAAAGAGGACATAGAGATGGTCAATAGACATATGAAAAAGTGATCAATGTCACTAATCATCAGAGAGATGCAAATTTAAACCACAATGAGATATCATCTCACGCTGGTCAGAATGGCTATCATCAACAAATAAACAAACAACAAGTTCTGGCAAGGATGTGGAGAAAGGGGAACGCTTTTGCACTGTTGGTGGAAATGGAGTTTGGTGCAGCCACTATGGAAAGCAGTATGGAGATAGCTCAAAATTTAAAAATGGAACTGTCTTATGACCCAGCAATCCCATTTCTGGGAGTTTATCTGAAGAAACCTGAAACAGTAATTCGAAAGGATGTAAGATCCACTATATTCATTGAAGCATTATTTACAAGCACCAAAGTATGGAAGCAGCCCAAGTGTCCATCAGCAGATGAATGGATAAAACAACTATGGGACATGTACAAAATGAAGGAAATTTTACCCTTTGCAACACCATGGCTGGACCCAGAGTAGGTTTTGCTAAGTGAAATAAGCCAGTCAGAGAGAGACAAACGTCATATGATTTTACTCATATGTAGAATCTAATGAACAAACTGAACTATCAAGTGAAATAGAGACAGACTCATAGAGAGCAGGCTGACAACTCTGGGGGTGGGCCATTAGATGGTGGAAGGATTGAGTAAAAAGGAAAAAGTACTCATGGACATGGACAACAGTGTGGTGATTGCAGAGGAGAAGTGGGTATAAAGGGGATAAACAGTAATGCAAAAAAAAAATCCAACAAAATCATAGTTTTCTCAAAAAAATCTTGTTAGTATTCTTTTTGGGATGACATTAAATTTATCTTAATATGTTTACTCTTTCTAACCAAAAGTTAGACATTAATGATGTTTACTCTTTTAACCAAAAGTTTACTATGCTTCTTCATTTAAGTCTTTTTATGGGGGAGGGGCAAAGAGGTTGAGGGAAAATCCACTTTATTGGAGAATCCTGAAGATCCAAAGAGACTGCATGAGTGTTTTCAGTTGGTCCTCTAGCCATGAGTTCTCATAAGACTAGGGAGGGCTCTTCCACTGTTACCTGGAACCTCCATTTCCATTTCTACTCAGCAGATCTGTTTTGACCAGTGTTGGTCCATTGGATATAGAGTTCTCCTGTTGCAAAGGAAATACTTTAAAACCTCCAATTTAGATCAGCTCAGGGTCAGACATTTAATGAAACTGATTTCTGAAGCAGGAATCACTTGAAGTCCCAAGAAGAATCATAGACCCCCAATCAGGTCTGTCCATGTCCTCAGTCCACTGCCTCCCAGGAGGTCCCAGACCACTGAGGGGACACTGCCAGCCCCATGGTGGCAGTCATCTGTGGTCACTATGGTGCTCTGATGGAGAGAGACACACGTACCAGGACAACTGTCCCTATGTCTTTTTCAGATGATGAATCGAGGAGCTCTTCAGAAAACAGAGGATGGAGTAGAGTGAAAAGTTTCAGGGGACTCAGCACTCCTTGCAACTTTGATCCAGAGTGCCACCAGCCTGCCCCTGTCCTGAGCAATCAAACTTGAGTCCCCGAGATAAGTGGTGATAACTCAGTTAATCACATTGTTAAATTATATAAGACGGCAAAGACAGTGGATGCCAGGTGCTCCATACTTCTTTTGTCCCACTGAGAGCAGATGGAGCCCAGGAAGATAAAGAGAACCACCTTCTTGAGCAGCTTCTAGTCAATAGCTGGTCCAGCATGTGTTGGGTGGTGTTGAATGATGGATAGATGAACATGTAGGTAGTCATGTAAGTGATGGTTCCACATGGGAAGGCTGGTACCATGGACACTACTGGATGTTTCTGTATTATGCTTGCCTGAAGTACCCACAATGTATAGGCCTCCTCTAAGAACAGGCTGGCATCATCTTCACACCTAGACTCCAGCAGATGGAAGGTGGAGTGGACTAGAATTGTGTGAAGAGAGAATGGGGTTTGTGGCTCTGGGGACAGAACTGAAGGGACAGTGGCCAGAGTACCTGTGCTGAGTCCCTCTCCTACACCACAGATGCCATCATTCTCGGGTGGTTCATGTAAGTCTTTCTTTGCATCTTTAGTAGAATTCTAAAATAGTCTTTATATAGATATCACATATTTTTTATTTAATATATTCTCTGGTGTTCTTTATCTTTTTATTGTTATTATAAGTGAGATCTTTTCATCTTTGACCTAAACATAAAAGCTAAAATTAAAATCTTTAAGAAGAAAACATAAGGGAAAAGATTAATGACATTGAATTCACAATGATTTCTTGGATATGACACCAAAAGAACATACAACAAAAGAAAAAATAAATAATTTGGACTTAATGAAAATTTAAAACTTTAAAATATATGGCAATGGAAGGAGATTTGACTTTGGTTAATGAACACACAATGCAATGTACAGATGATATATTATAGAATTGTGTATTTAAAACTTATATAATCTTATTAATCAATATCACCTCAATACATTTAATAATATTTTTAAAAAATTTTAACTTTCTTGCATACAAGGTAGCTATCAGCACAGTGAAGAGGGAATATAAAATGGTATAACCACTATGGAAAACATTATGACGATATCACAAAAACATCAGAGTTACTATATGATCCAGCAGTTCCTCTCCTGGAAAAATATTCAACAGAGATGAAAGCAGGGACTGGAACAGAAATTTGCACACTCATGCTCATAGCAGCATTATTTACAGTGGCCAAAAGGTGAAAGCATATGTAATAGAACATTATTCAGCCTTATAAAGGAAATTCTGATACATGCTACAAAATGATTTAATCTTGAAAATACAATGTTAAATAAAATAACCAGCCACAAAAAGACAAATACTGTATGGTTCCACCTATATGTGGTAACTGGAGCTGTCAAATTATAGGAAGAGAAAGTCGAATCACAGCTTCCAGAGGCTGAGGGGTGGTGGCAATGGGGGGGGTTGCTGTTTAATGGTCACAGAGTTTGGGAAACAGAAAAGTTCTGGGGGGGGTGGTGGCGATGGTGGTTGCACTACAGTAGGAATGTAATCAATGTCACTGAACTGTATACTTTAAAATGATTAAAATAGTACATTTTATGTTATGTCTTTTTACCAAAATTTTATATTAAAATTTAAAAAATAAGTAACAGCCAATAAATTTCTGAAAAGGGGGATCATTAAAAAGGAATTAGTTCAACCAATTAATTCAAATATTTGATACTAGAAAAATAATAGACCAATAGTTGGAAGAAATGGACTAGAATGTCTAGAAACAAATCAAATATAATGAGAATTTTAAGGTTCAATTCAATAGATAAAGAAGGATTATGTAATAATGTTTTTGGAACAGTGAGTAGCCTTTTGGAAAATAATAAAATTTGATTTACATTTTCCATTTTATAACAAGAAAAAATTCAAATTGATCAAAGACTCAAATAACAATTAATCATAAAGGAATTAGCAAAAAATATGTGAAAAAATTTCTGATCTTGAAATGAGGAAATTCTAAGTGTGCTTTCCAGATTGAAAAGCCATAAAAGAAAAGATTGATTAATTTGACTAAAATTATTTTTACATAGATGGAAAACCCTACCAAAATTTTTTAAAAGAACAAACCAAGAAAACAATTACAACTTATTCATGTAAAAATTATTAATTCCCATATATAGTTAAAGTTTCTCCAAATCAGACTTATAGAAATAATATGAAAAAATGAGCTACTGGAAAATAATATGAAAAGATGCACAGACTTCCTCACAAGAAGAAAAACATATATAAATACACTGAAATATCAAGTTTCACCTTTAAGTTTGGCAAAGGTCAAAAAGCATAACAATACATTGTTGGCAAGAATGTAGAGAAGCAAATGTTTTTATACATTAGTGGTTGGTCTGTAAATGATTTAAAAGCTGTGGAGAACAGTTTGGCAATACTTATCAAAATTTTCCAGGTTTGTGTATTTTGATTCAGCAATCCCACTTGTAGCAACTTGTCGTGCAGGTAGACGATTTCAGACAACCAGCATGCACTCCATTCCCAAACGAGTTGTTCAGATTTTGGTCCCCAGGCTATGACTATTGCCCTTGAGGAGTTTACTTTGCTGGCTCTTTCTAGGATGTTCATGGCGTTGTCTCTGATTCCTCTTACAGATAACTTTGCTCAATTTCTGAAGCTTTTACCATCATTTTCACCTATTTTGTGGATTGGAGTTTTAGCTATCTCCTGGTTTGTGTTCTTTTATTTTCTCATTCTCCTTATTGCTTTCAGATGGTTTTTAGAAACAGAAGAGGAAAATACTGACTATTTATGCCACCCTCTTCAAAACAGAAGTCCTCCTGATTCCTTGAATTCTCTAATGCCTTGGTTTCTGAAACATGAATCCTTAATGTATCTTCTTTTCCTGTATGACCTATCCTTCTCATTTGCCTTCATAAGTTCTTCCTATACCCATGCCTTAAGTGCTATTACATTTTAGAATTCCACACCTTCCTTTTGATATACTCTTCTGAAGCAATGCCATCCCCTCTCTGGCACTCAACTCAGCTATGTTAATAGCCCCTAAATCTTTTACAGTGGCCCCCACCTTCAGATTATCACCTGTGTATTACCTAAACCTTTCATAACAATGAATATCTAAAACTATGTTTATGCCACTTTCCCTCCTATACATATGAGAGTATTCCTCCTCTCATATTTCCAATATCACCAAATTACCCAAGGCAAAAAATATAGGAATCATCTTCAGTAATTCCCTTTTTCATTTTTCACTCAAAATCATTTGTGAAATGGTATCAGACTTTCTTCCTGAACATTTTCCAAATCTGGCTTTTTCACTGCATCCTTGTTACTGATGCTCATAGTTCAAGCTCTTATCTTTTTAAACCTGGAATATTGCAACAGCTCAATAACTTCCCTTCTGTGTCCACGCTTGCCTCCCATTTAGGTCATCAAAGTGCTGGTAATCTACCTAAAATGCAGAACTGAACATTGACATGTCAACCCTCTGCTTAAAATCCATCAGTGGATCCCCACTGGCTTCAGGTTAAAGCCTAACTATTTGACATGACAGAAGGCTTTCATAACCCATTGCCCTCACCTCACTTTTCATTGTTTTATACATGGCACTTTATGTCCTGATAGTGCAGAATTTCTGGTAGTTTCCCCCTCCTATCACACTGTTTCTTACCACTATCCTCTCTGCTTCTCCTTTCACATTTCTTCTCTTTGGCTAAGCCTTATTTGTCTTTTAAGACACAAGTCAATCATTATATCTCCAAGAAGCCTGCTCTAAAATTCTTGGTGGGAACAAGCATCCAGACCTCCTGTGTACAGTTGTGCGGTTCAGGAACTGCCCTGACACGCCTGGTTGAGGAGACAAGTCAGACTAGACAACTACCTGGTAGAAGGGGCACCTTTTTCTAATTTTCACAAAAGTACCACACAGGCAGAACAAGCTTCATGAGCATGTAGCCTATCTGGTTGTGCAAGACCCCAGACTTAGAAGGGTCCCTTGCTTGGTTCAATGCTCTGAGGTCACCTTGTTTAATTCATAATATTTTTTAATGAGGGCCCCACATTTTCATCTTGCACTGGTTCTAAATATAGACTAGGTCAGCCCTTTAAGTGTCCAATCCTCTGTGTCCTCATGGAAACTTGCGGACATCTTAACTCTTATCATTTTTATCATATTATATAGTAATCACTTATTTTTGTGAGCAATATTCATGTGCTGGTAGCACTATCTCACTTAACCATCCCAGCCTCACTCTGAGGTAGGAAATAGGACTTTCCCATTTCATAGATGATGAACCTGACTGAGAAGCAACTTGCCCAGAGTTAGGCATTTGACTCCAAAATCCAATCAAATTTTAATCCCCGAGGATTTTAATTGAAATTTCTAATTTATAAATCTGATCATCTTACTACATTTAGAACAGGAATTATATTTAATTCATCTTTATAGCCCTGGCAACTAGCATTGTCTGAACATTCTAACTACCTTTTAAATGTTTGTTGATCTAAATTCATCTATCATGAGGTATATTTGGAAGTTTACAGCAGAAATATATACATAGTATTCATAAAATAAAACTTCAATTCCAGTGGCATTATATAGAGAGAGGTTTTTATGAAACAGAAGAGTGAAACTTTTTCCAAATTCTCTTTGAAAACCTCAGAAATTTTCTCAGGCTTTTTCTTTCCACAGCAGCTGGCCTGTCAGTTCTTTTTCTCCCTCTGTAGCAATTTCAGTCACCTCTCCCTCCAGAGTCTTCTCCCTGACTGTTAAATCTGCCTTGGAGAGAAATGTGGTTCTTTAGCCTTCTTTAACCTCCATCCTCACTGGGGCAGATTGTATTTTCCAAAGAGTACCACCACTATACAGGGGTTGGCAAAAGTAGGTCTACAGTTGTGAGTATGCAAACCAGTGTATTCTTGCATTATTATTTATTAGTTAATTATTGTATTATTATTATTAACTACTTTTGCCCACCCCTGTATATTCTATCCCAGAAGTCCACCCCTTAAGTACCATTGTGCTTGGGGTTCATTGTTGATGTACATCTTGTTCTTGATATAATCTTCTTAAGCAATCCCACCTACTCTCTGAGTCTCCTCAGCATGCTAATCACCCCCAGTCTTCAGAACTGATTCTCATCTCCCAATTTTTACACACTTTTACACAAATCTTACTATGGAATGACACCAATATTCCATCAAGGAATAGCCCTTCGCTTGACTCATCAGTGGATAGTTGTGACTACTTCAATCTATAGAGTATAGTGGGAGTGATGCTATGTGACTCTCAAGGCTAGGTCATAAAATGATATGCACTCACCCTTTGCCCTCCTCAAGTCCTCTTTTTTTGAATCCAGCCCCCAGGCTGTGAGAAGATTAAGCAGTCCTGATACAGAGAGATCTGATCAGATCACCAGGGTGAAGTAGGGAGGGGCTGTTGGAGGAGGTTGCTCGAGGCAATGGTAAACAGTCTAGGACAAGATTGGCTGAGAAGCTGAATGCCTCCAGAGTGCATGGAATTATGGGCAAGAAGCTTAAATAAAAGAACAGAGACAGGCTCTGAGGGTCTCTTCCTTAAGGATGCCTAGATGATTACTCTGTAGCTGCCTGCATTTCTCAAAGGATGTTACTTTGGATGGATTTTGGATGGGAGAAGAACCTCCACGCACAGCCTAGGATCAGGCTGGTCTGCAGGGTTATTCCTCTTTGGGTGTTTTAGAGGGGATGGGCTCTGAGGAAGAAGCCTGCTCTTCTTCTATAATTATGTTGCTTTTGTATCTTATGTCATTTTAGTTTGTAAAGTAATCTTGTAGAAGTAAGATAATTAAAGCTAACTGGGGAATAATAGGCGAACTCAGGTGCTCAAGAGTTAAGCCTTAGTTGAAAAGCTTAAGTGATTAAAGTTTAACTAAAGAGTTAAAGAGTTTAGCCTTAATTGATAGGCCTAAGTGACTAATGCCTTTGGAAAGCTGTTATTCCAAAAAAGACTCCTTTCCTTTATCACCAAACTTTTGCCTCCAGAATTTTGCCTAGAGGGTAGTGGTGGGCAGCAGGACCCCACTTGCTGTTCTGTAACAGTCACATGGAGAGGCCATTTGTAAATGATCCATCTAACCAAGAGCCCTAACTGAAGGCCCAGACAACAGCCAGTGTCAATGGTCAGATATATGAGTGCACCTTCAGGTGATTTGCATTCCCTGCCATTGAATTACTCAAGCCACCCTGATGACATCTCATGAAACAGGTATCCCCACTGTGTCCTGCCCAAATCGCAGACTCATGAACAAAATAAATGGCGGTTGTTTTCAGCCACTAAATTTGGGGTGCTTTGTTACACAGAAAAAAATAACCAAAATGATTATGTAATGTTTGTCTCAATGACACTAAAGATCTACTCTCCATAAAAGACATGATTATAAAAAAAGTTTCCAGTCATATATATTATATATGTATTTTATATATAAGCAATAAATATATATAACATATAACATCTATACTGTACAGTAAATATAAATATATGTATATTGATATATATATTTACTGCATAGTAAATTTAATGTAGCTTATTCCATAGTTTAGAATGGTAGTGCTCTCACATAAGCTTTTAATTTACTACAATGTATTATTATTGTTAGTGTCATTTTTGTTATTATCATTAAATACTGAGATAAAATAAAACCTTTAGGAATTGTGATAAATAGGTATGTGAATTGGATAGATCTCATTTGATTATTTTATTCAAATTTTGGCCTTTAGAGTGGGTGGACCAGAGGAGCAGCATCCATTATAAAATGTATCTTATAAAGATTTATTCTGTCTACCTATGCCATGTGTTAGATAAACTCCTTGAGGAAGGATGTCTGATTTGGGGTTCGGTGTCCATCAGCACCAAGCAGTAAAGTGGAACTGATTGTGCTTCCTCTGTAGCACATTGATACTGATGAAGATCTAGGGGGCCTGGGACCAAAAGAGGTTAAAGAAGCAGTAAAGATGGAGAGTGCTGGTCATTGTTATTTGACTGTTAACTGTCACCATGTTTATTTTGATGTCATAAGACTAATTTGTCTTGAATGCTAATCAAAGGAAAGTATGATTGTTATAGCACTAAGTATACCTCCAGTAGAGACCAGGCATAACTCTCAGATTGAGGAAGCTTTTAGCTAACCCTCAGCCTGAGTGGACTCAACAGGCAAAGGCCAGCTTGCTCAAGAAGTATGAATAATGAGACTATTGCTTTGACATATTGCACCATTATTTCCTGTTTCCAATATTGTGTAATTTTTAGTCAGCAAATACTACTTAATAGGTTCTCTAATTATTGGCTGTGGAGAGCTATCATAATTAAAGGTGGTTCTCATTTGAGAGTTGTTTTCCAACATAGGAAATTAGAAATTGTAGACTAGGGTAAACTCTTCAAGATTTGTGTATTATGTAACTTTGTGTTAGAAACATTACAGCTAGGTAGACTTTTAATATTTTAACCTGTACACTCAGACATGAAATAATCATGCATCTGACCTGCCATTGATTCCATCCTTATTATCACATCCTATAGATTTCAAATCTCAGTTTTTTCAGTTAAAAACAAGCACCTCATCAAAAGGATTTGAATTACTCAATGTAACAAATGTTTATAGAGGACCCACTTATATGTAAGTCCCTGGGCTAGATGCTTTGAGAGATGTAAAAATGAATAAATAAATGCTCAGTCCATTCAGGGTCTACAGTATAGGGATGGCAGAAATGGAGAGTAAGTATAACTCCTCCATGTGGAAGAACATACTGGGTACCTTAAGAAGTGTCCAAATGAAGAGATACAGAGAATCAGTGGAGGAAGAAATAATACCTGAATAGGGCAATGGAGGGTGAAGAGGAGCAAGAAGAGTTTGAGGTTGTTCTTGAGATGACCAGAAACAATGAGTAGAATTTGGCTACAGAGAAGCCTGCAGGGAGAAGAGAAAAGAAGTGGCGAGGACATTTCAGACATGTGGTTTTTAATCCTTGGGGTATATTAGATCACCAGGAGAATATTCAATTCTCAACAACCCCCATCCGAAACACACAAACCAAGGTTGAAAATCACTGTTCTATAAAGTGAGAATAGCATCTGTTATTGTATAGCATGAAGATATAAAATAAAAATATAGTCTGGGAAACTGAAGGGTCCATTTTGGTTTAAACAGGAAGGACATGTACAAAAGTAATGAAATACAAACTTGTAAAATTAAACTGGGGTCATCTCATCCAGCAAACTTGCCTCCCGTTGGTACTTCCACTGTAAGTGCTTAGATTTGACCTGCTTCCTGTCTTCATTTACTGTGGTTTGGGAATACAAATGTCTCTTAGTTGCATCAAAGATAAAGATTGGGTTTTATTATTTTCTTCTCTTTATTGTTTTGAGGTGACTTTTCAAAAGGAGAAGTCAGAAATATCTTTTTCATCTTGAAAAGTGATTATACTTTTATTTTTACACTCATTTAATTTTTCAACATTATGTCCTTATCCTGCCTGTTACAGAAATTTTATTTAGGTATTTTGTTGTTGTTTTCAGGTAATTTCAAGTCTAATTTAGTGATGTCTCAGTCAAGTTCCTAATTTGGTTCCATCAAGTGCTGCCACAGTAGTTATTTGGAACATGGAAGTCCGCCTTCCGGGTCCTTAGAAGAAACAATGTACCACGGCAGAAAGAAGGGAAGATGTTTCTGCTTCCCCATTTGAAAATTACCTAAAGCAACAAGGAGAACGAGAAACAGAAACACAAAGTACATCTTTGCATATACTGGTAGAAGCAGAGAAGCGAGCTGCCTTACCCTCAGAACCCCAGAAATGCTCAAGAATTGCAGGCAGTGATGCAGAAAAGGAGCTGAAAACACAGGATTGTCTCTGAGACTGTACAGCTAGTAATTGCACCCCCACGTCCTCTTCCTCAAGGAAGCCAGGCAGCTGCCCTTCCCCAGTCCTCAGAGAGAAATGTGCCTGTTTTCTGGAAACACAGAGACGTATCAATTTGAAGGTTATCAGGCATAGGTGAAGGTGATGAAAAGAATTTAAACTGAGCAGCGGGATCCTTTTCCTCCTCTTTCTCTGTCCAGCTCCAGAACAAAGATGAAAGAGCATTTCCAAAAATGGTGACAAAGGGAAGTTTCAATGCAACAGTGAACATCAAAGCAGAGACTGCAACCAATTCGGGTTAGAAGACAGCAGATGTGTTCATTGAAAATACAACAAATAAATTGTGTTAAAAGTATAGGCCTAACAAAAATGATATTGAGATATATTTTATGGAGATTTTGGTATTATGGGAAACATTTAGCCAAATTTTCAAAGAAAACTAATGAATGAAGAGGAGAAATCAAGCAATTATTAACTTCAGAAAAAGGAAAAAAAAGTACAACATAGATATAAAAGCATAGTTTAACACTTGGCTCAGTAGTGATCAATATTTACATAGTCAAAAAATGCAGACACAGGAAGAAATTTAATACCCAAAGTCGAGATACAAAATTGTATAGCAGAGTAGAAGGAAGAAATGAGAAGTTGTAATGAACTAAAGTTTTTATGTCCCGAAGCAGGAAGACAATAAATCTCCAGGATTAATAATCAAGCAATCCCAGTGTGTGCATATTATAGAGTTGCCCAAAAAGTCTGTTTAGTTTTTTTTATAAAATAAATGACACATTTTTCATTTTCACCAATAACTTTATTAATCTGGATATTTTAAGTATGTTGACTATCTCCTGCTATTGGCTTCTAGTGGGTAGAGGTCAGAGGTGCTACTAACCATCTTCCAATGCATAAAACGGCCCCACAGCAAAGAATTATTTGGCCAAAATGTCAGCAGTACTGAAATTTCACAAACCACTTTGACACATTTGTTCAGTCTAGTATATTCTCCATACACTGCACAAGTCTCTTTTTAGTTGTGTTCTTACCATTCTTGAAATACTAAAGCACAATATACCTAAAATGTTACATATTTTCTTCAATCTTCAATATTAAAATGGATGCTCAAAAATTCACTAATTTTGATGTTTTTTAAAATACACACTGATATGACAGCTGTCACAACATAAACTAACTAAATTGTTTTGAATGAAAAGACAACTGAGCACAACTAGAGCCATCGTATAGAAAAAACTAAAGGAATTTTTGGCCAACCCAACATTTAATGGAAATAAATATCAGAATCAACTCTGAAAACAGTTGAAAGGGTGGCTTCCAGGGAGAAGCAGAAGAAAGTAGAAAAAGAGAATTAAATTATTATAATATATTTTAACAGTATCAATTTTTAACTATACTATATGGGTATAATACTTTTGGAATAAATAAATGAAGGTCAGGGAGGTTAACATGAACATTTCTACTTTTAGATACATACTCTAGAGAAACTCATTCATGTTTACAAGGGGATATATGTAAGGATGCTCATTTCAGTATTGTTTGTAAAAGCAAAATATTGGCCAAAACTGAAATATCCAGCAGAAGGAGAATAAATAAATAAAACATGGTATGTTTCAATGACAGGATATCATATAGCAAATAAAAACAATCCATTAATTACATATATTATACATATCAACATAAATATATCACAAAAACAATGCTGCTTAGTATAAGCAAATACAAAATGATTTACACAGAATAAATTCATTTATATAAAGTTGCAAACATAAAACAATATTATATATTTTATCTGAATACATTTTCATATGTGTAAAACCACAACATTTTAACAGAAGGACATGCATTAAATTTATGGGGAATGGGGAAGGAAATGGGACTGGATTGGGGGTCAAAGACTCTAATTTAGCCTCAATGTTTTAGTCACTGTATCATAAATAGAAAGCAAATATGATAAAATGTTAACTATTCAGGAGTCTTTGTAGTCATTTCATAGGAGTATGTTTAATTGCTTTGTGTAGTTCCATATATTTTTTAAATATTTTCAACTTTAAAATTTATTTTTACACCCACCTTGTCTATGACTACAAATCTACAAAACAAAGTCTTCTTAGTCTGAGAGAACATAATTCTTTGATTGGAGCAAAGTTCACATAAATTGAAATTTACATATCCTATATGAACATAATCTATAAGCAGTAAGAACTAACCAACTTGTAAAACTCTCATCAAAAACTTATTGCTTAAAAATAAGTCTCTTTCTTCTCAAGAGCCATTTTCATTTAAAAGTCCTTTTAAATGAGTCAGTGACCTGAAAAGTAGATAACAAATATGTGCTTTATATAAAATTATTTGGAAACTATAGGCTAAATTATTCAGATTTTAAATAAGCTATTAAGATTATAAACACTAAGATATTAAGAAAATAAAAACACTCAAAGTTATGAAAAATTTACATAATAAGAAAGACTATCAGGATATCAGTTTTTCATTACATATTTTCATATAGAGACTATATTTGAATGTTAAGCTGTTCCACTTGATAATATCCCTGATAAAGGAAGCATGGCAAGAATATGCTTTTGTACTTATGATGCTGGACCTGCAAGGTAGCACTAGCAAATTTGGCTTTAAGAACTGCATAACTCCATATTTATAAATGCATATCATGTACCTTTAGGCTGGAATGAAACCCTATAACCATTTCAGTTTATCAAGTAAATGAAGTAATTTTTTAAACATTATTCAGTCAATTAAACCAAGCAGCAGTATAGACCCATGATTGTTTGTAAAGGTTAACATTCATGGACTGATCATGTTTTGTTGTGTGATTAAATGCCGGGGACTTGAACTTGCAAAAACTAACCACACTGTATAAATCCAGAAAACTGAGATGGTGGCCAGGTAGTGATCTTCTCTTAATCATTATAGCTATTATTTAGTATTCATTGCACATTGGCAGCATTCTGCTCATTTTATAAAATATCCCCCCTTTTCTTTTTTCAAGTTTTATTTATTTATTTATTTTGTTGTTCAAGTACAGATGTCTCCATTTTCACCCCACTATGCTCTTTCACCCCACCCATCACTGCCTCACACCCTTGAACCCACCCCCTTTGGCTTTGTCCATGGGTCCCTTATACATGTTCCTTAATGACCCTTCTCCTATCTTCCCCCATTATCCCTCTCCCTCTCCCCTCTGGTTACTGTCAGTTTGTTCTTTATTTCAACATCTCTGGTTATATTTTGCTTGTTTGTTTTGTTGATTAGGTTCCACTTATAAGTGAGATCATATGGTACTTGTCTCACTGCCTTGCTTATTTCACTTAGCATAATGCTCTTCAGTTCCATCCATGATGTCACAAAGGGTAGGAGCTCCTTCTTTCTTTCTGCTGCGCGGTATTCCATTGTGTAAATGTACGAGTTTTTTGATCCATTCATTTGCCAATAGGCACTTAGGTTGCTTCCAGCACTTGGCTATTATAAATTGTGCTGCTATAAACATTGGGGTACATAGGTTCTTTTGAATTGGTGTTCCAGAATTCTTAGGGTATAATTCTAGCTGTGGTATCACTAGGTCAAAAGACAGTTACATTTTTAGTTTTCTGAGGAAATTTCATACAGTTTTCCACAGTGGCTGCACCAGTCTGCATTCCTACCAACAGTGCACTAGGGTTCCCTTTTTTCCACATCCTCACCAACCCTTGCTGTTTGTTGATTTATGATGATAGCCATTCTGATAGGTGTGAAGTGACACCTCACTGTGGTTTTAATTTGTGTTTATTTATTTCTCTCCTTTTAAAATGGGAGTGTTTACTATATGCTTATTCCATCATATACTGAATATGTGCGAGCAGATGTTTAATCCTTTACGTTTTGAATCACAAGGAAATACTACTCTAAACTGTATATAAATCATGTGACCCTAAAGTTTAAATCTGATGTTATGATTGAATGTGTCTTCGGGGGTGTCGTGAAATGGAAATAAGTGTGTTTTACATATGGTTGATGAACACATATTTGTGACTAAAAGGACAAACTGTAGTAGATTAGAATTAAAACACGGTACAACAAATAGTCATTCATACCCATTTCCTTTCCAAAGAGAAATATACTTCACCACTAGTAGATTTGGGGCTTGGCCACATAACATCCTTTGTCTGGTAGGATGTTGATGGACAGGACAGGACCAAAGGCTTACGATGTGCTACATGGCTAGGCCTTCTCCCTTGCACCCCATCTTTTCCCATCAGAAGAACATGTGTCAGGCAGCCACTGGTCCTTGTAATGACAGAAATGTAGACTATACCTGGACTCAACTTACATCTTAGAGTCAAAGCCAGTTGAGTCTAAACTAGATCTGCTCATTTCTAGTTGCAATAGATGCATAAGAAATAAATGAAAGTTTAATTGCTGAATACCACCAAGTATATAGATGGTTGGTTGAGCAGCAGAAGCCAATTAATAGAGAGAAATTTTCTCAGATCAAGATTTAATACATGAATTTTTTCTTCATTGAATCTTATTTGTAACTTAACCTGTGCTATGGACTAAAACTTAGTGCCCCCCATTTATCTGTTGAAACATTAATCCCCAATGTGATGGGATTTAGAGGTGGGACCTTTAGGAAGTAATTAGGGCTAGATTAATTCCTGAAGGGCTCATGATAGGATTAATGTCTTTGTAAAAAGAGAAAGAGACAGGAGAGCTCTTTCCAGCATTGTGAGCACACAGGCAGAAGGTGGCACCTACAAACCAGAAAAGGGCTCTCACAGGACAGGACCACCCTGATCTTAGACTTCAAACCTCCAGAACTGTAAAAAAAAATCTGTCATTGAAATCACCCAGTCTCTGGGATTTTTGTTACAGCAGCCCAAACTGACTAAGGTCCCTATTCATTGAGATTTTAATTTTATTAACCATATTTTATATTCATAAGTCTAGAGGTTCATTTTTTAATTTGTGTTCTCATTTTTGCACATTCTTTTCTTTTACTGTAGTTTCTATTCTTTTGTTTATAATAATATTAAATGTGTTTATTTCTATAGACTCAGCTTTTGCATTACTTACAGTTTTTAGGATACTAATTTTCTTGTTGGGTATGCTGACTCTTAAGTGGTGTTTTTTTTTCCTAGTACACTGTAAGTTTTTATGTTATCTTCTGTAGGTGGTATTTTTTCTATGGTATTCCATGAGAGCTAGAGTACAATAACGTTGTTATTGGCAATTTTCACCTGCTTTTGTCTGATTTCTATATCATTAGGTTAACAATCTCCATTCAGCAGGTTCTACAATCTGATCTGTATCCCTTCCCCATACACATATAATGGTCATATATAATGGCAATTTATGCCTATTATTCTTTATATTTTATTTTTGTTTTGATTTATGATACCTGGTTTTTTCATAACTGAATAATTTTAGATCTACTCTTATCTACCATTTCTATTGGTTCAACATGGATTAGATAAACCATGTTGACAGAAGTTTCCAGATTTCCAAATTCTTGTGTGAGAATTGCTTATTTAATCAGATATCTTAGGCATTATAGTGCTGCACCAGCACTATGACTTAGAATATTACTTCAGTTCTATGTAATAAATGAGTGTTTGGAAGAAAACAGCGCTTCTCTAGAATGACTGAGAAAGGAAAGTTGCAAACAGATAACTGATAATCTAAGCACCAATGACAAGTATAAAGGTCTATTAAAGTGGTCTAATTGATAAATAATGCAAAGGTAGCAAATAATAACATTGCAGAACAGATCAGTAAGAGAATATTCTTTTAACATTACTTTGAAATTCTGTGCTTGAGGAATTGTAGTTGACTTAGGACTTAAAGCAAGTAACAGGTATTCAAAACTATTTGTTGATTAAATAAATGGTTCTTTTTTTCTATATAATATAGTTGTTATAGAAAACTAAGTATGATGGGGTAAAAAGTGAACTACAGTAGCAGAAAACCTAGATTGTAGTTCTCTATGTTTAATAGCTAAATGACTTACAACAGGCCGTTTAACCTCTTCGAGCCTCATTTTCCTCATCTATGAAATACGAAAGTATCATTCCTTCACACTTTACAAAGTTACAGTTAAAAAAATAAGATGAATATATACAGACAATTTGAAAATCATAAACCACTACACTGTTAAAAATATTATTTGTATTTAAATTTACATGGAAATAAGACACTCTAATAGCAAAGAGTATTCTTTTAAGAGAATATATTAGGTAAGATACAGACTAGGCTACAGTAACAAAATGAGCCAGAATACAATGTCTTAAGCAAGAGAGAAACTCCTCTTTCACCTAGAAGTCCATGTACACAGTTGGGGGGACAGGGGACGGCACAGCTGGATGCTCTGTCATTATCAATAGGTGGCTTCCAATTTACAGGAAAAGATGGCAACTCCAGCTGCCATGACTATCTCCAATTTTCAGTCATCAGGGGAAGAGAATGGGATGTGATAAACATGATCTTTCCTTTTAAGAGCATGAATAACAAATTTCACATGTCACTTTCACTTGCATTCTATTAAACACAACCTAGATCATGGCCACACATATTTGCAAGAAAGATTATGAAACCATGGTGTGATCCCATGTTCATGAATTGGAAGAAAACATCATTAAGATGTTTTACCTACCGAACAGATGTAATACCTACCAAATTGATCTACAAATTCCAAGTAATCTTTATTCAAATCCAAGATGACTTCTTCACAAAAACTGAGAATCTAATTCTAATATTAATTTGTGATTTTAAGGGGCCCCAGAATAGCCAAAACAATCTTGCCAGAGTAGAACAAAGTTAAAAGAATAACACTTCTCAATTTCATAACTTATTATGAAAGCTAGAGTAATCATGGCAATGCAACACTGCCATAAAGATAAAAATAGAGATGAATGGAATAGAATTGGAAGTGTTCACAGTTATTGTTAATTGACTTTCAGAAAGAGTGCTGAGACAATTAAATGGGTGAAAAAATAATATCTTCATCAAATGGTGCTAAAACAACTGATTTCTACAATGAAAAGAATTAAATTGGGCTTTTCCTTCACAGCAAATACAACAATTAATGCAAAATGGATCAAACACTAAATGTAAGATCCCAGTTTAAAAAACACTGAGAAGAAAACATAGGTATAAGTCTTTAGGGCCTCAAATGAAACAATGGTGCCTTAGATATTACACAAGAAGAACAACAAAAAGATAAAACTAGACATCAAAATTATAACTTTTTGCTTTTAGGACACCAACAAAAAAATGAACAGATAACTTATGGAATGGAAGAAAATTTTTATAGGTCATCTATTTGAAAAGGGTTAGTATCTAAATTATATAAACAATACTTACAACTCAATAACAAAAAGATAAACAACCCAATTATAAAATGGACATTTCTTCAAAGACCTGGATAGACATTTCTCCAAGGGAGATACACAAATGGCCAATAAGCAAATGAAAAAATGCTCCATATCATTAGCTATCAAGGAAATGCAAATCAAAACCACAATAAGCTACCACTTCGCACACACGAGGTTGCCTATAATCAAAAAGATATAGTAACAAGAATTGCTGAGGATGCGGAGAATTTGGAACCCTTGTAGACTATTAGTGGCAATGTAAAATGATGCAGCCGCTTTAGCAAACAGTCTGACAATTCTTCAAATGACCAAACATAGAGGGACAATTTGACCCGGCAATCCCACTCCTAGGTACATACTCAAGAGAAATGAAAACATATGTTTGCACAAACACCTGTACAGAAATGTTCATAACAACATTTTTCATAGTAGACCAAAAGTAGAAACAATTCAAATGTCCATCATTTTTAGGTAAATTAAATGTGATATATCTATACAATGGAATTATATTATGATTCAACATTTAAAATAATGAAGTACTGACATAGATTACAACATGGATGAACATTAAAAACATTATGCTAAATCAAGGAGGCCAATCACAAAGTAACACATATTGGATGATTCTATTTACATGAAGCGTCCAGAATAGGCAAATCTATAGAGAAATCTATTTGTGGTTATTTGGGACTGGGGGAAAAGGGGTTTGCGGTGACACCTAAGCAACATGGAGTTTGGGGAGAGGGCAATTCTAAAATTGAATATTCTATATTCTATATTCTATAATTCTAATATTCAAGATATCTTCGCCATTGGGAGTACCATGACTGATGGCATTGTCAGTACAGTTTCCAATTTAGTAGCTAATCAAATTACATTAAGAATGCTCATTTATAGAGTGACTGAATCAGTGTGATATTGTAGTAAAGGCAATGAAATAAGAGTGAAATTATTTGAACACTATTCTTCACTCTACCTTTTACTAGCTTTATGACCTTGGTAAGTAATAATCTCTCTAGGTATTAAATTGCTCACCCAAAAGGTAAAGATTAAACAAGATAATTGGTATAGGTTTATTGAGTTCCAGGATCATTTGACTCTTACTTTACAAACTTATGTTTTCAAAGATTCTTTTTCTTCCCCATTTGTAATTTGAATAATCAAGCATTTGTTTAGATTGTCCCCTTTAGCCTCTTTCATGTATATCAGCCATTTTAAATATTATCTAAATATTTTCAAATGGTTGATCTTTAATTTTCTTTGTCGTTTCAAAAGTTTGCCTTTTACTATTTGAGGTACAGAAAGTGAATGAGAGCTTATCTCCTCAACATTTATTTTAGACAATTAGGGCTAAATTAGATATCAGGATGACCAAACGAAAGCCCTGACTTTAAACAAGAAAACATTCAACTACAATTTTAAATATATTAGTAAAGGAGATTCCCTGAATTATTTGGCAGTAACTCTCAAACAGGAAATCTTAATTATTGCTAACCAAATTCTTTCAATTCCTTCTGTCTCCAGTTAAGGGACATGCAACTCTAAATAGCATTTTTCTAGATTTTTTCCTCTTAAACTTAATTATATTTAATCATTCTTAGTTTAAAAGCCATCTTCATAGTGCCATAGTGTCTGTATGTTATCTACTAGTTTGTTTACTCAAGACTCCTTTGATTCTCATGTTACATTCTTTCTCACCTGTCAAAATATGAGAGTCCAAAGGAGTTAGTTTTATAAACAATACATAAGAATTTTCAGTACTTTTTAGGAAAGTCATGTTTTCTATCCCATGGGTCCCCAAGACGGTCCTTAGGCATGTTGTGCTAACAGAAGAAACATGGGCCCAGGAAGAAAAGACCATTTAAGCTCATTTTGCAGTTGAATAAGGGTGGGATCAACCATCACAAAAAGAATAATTTCCTATGCTTTCATTTAAACATGTTGTAGTCTTGCTCTCTAAAAGTCAATTTCTCAGAAGACTACTTAACTGCACAAAATCATCTAGGTAGCTTTCAATACTAAAAATTCCTAATTCTGGCCTCCTGATTTTCTGATTTGGGAGGTACCCAAGAATGTTCCATTTTTACATATCCCCTGTGTGATTTTTTTTTTTGGCTTGTGAATAATATAAATTTATTTATTTATGATTTTTTAATGTTTTAAGTATATTTTATTGATTATACTGTTACAATTTCCTCTCCTTTAACCCCCTCCACCCTTCATGCCCCTCCCTCCAGCATTCCTCCCACTTAGTTCATGTCCATGGGTCATACATATAAGTTCTTCAGCTTCTCCATTTCCGCTGTCCATTTTGTACCTACCATTTATGCTACTTATTTTCTGTACCTTTTCATCCATTCTCCCTACTCCCTCTCCCCACTGATAACCCTCCACGAGATCTTCATTTCTGTGATTCTGTCCCTGTTCTAGTTGTTTCCTTAGTTTGTTTTTGTTTTTGTTTTTCAGGTTCAGTTGGTGATAGTTGTGGGCATGTTGTCATTTTACTGTCCATAGTTTTGACCTTCTTTTTCTTAAAGTCCCTCTAACGTTTCACATCGTAAGGGCTTGATTCTTATGTAACTAAAGTTTGAGCATGACAGTAGCCTAAAAAAAAATCTTTTCCTCTTTTTAGTGTTCTCAAAATGAAATAAAATTTTAATGGTAATATTTTCTAGTGCAGAGATCTTCAAATGCAATAATAAAGACTGTGATGCTTGTCCTGGTTGGTGTGGCTTAACTGGGCGGAGCAAAAGCCAGTAAACTGAAAGGTCACAGGTTCAGTTCCTGGTCAGGGTGCATGCCTAGGTTGCAGGTTCAGTCTCTAGTTGGTACCAGTTGGTACACGCACAAGAGGTAGCTGATGGATGTTTCTCTTTCACATTGATATTTCCCCTGTCTCTCCTTTTCTTCCCCTCTCTCTAAAGTCAATAAGCATGTCCTTGGGTGAGTACAAAAAAATGGAAAAAAAAAGATTCTGATTCTTAAAAATATAAAGTGAACAGATTTTGATAGTCTGCAAATTATTACACATTTAAATTGTCATAGAGAAATGTGTGGTACACAATACAATTATTTAATTCCCTCTGCTTAAACATTATCTCTAATTATAGAAATCTATATGCTATAGTATATATTTGTATGATATATTTAAACACTAATAGCTTAACAAGTCTTAAATTAGGTGTTTTATATAGGCAGTACACCTCTTTCAATAGAAAAATTAAGTACTTTTATTCAAAATATTTATCAATCAAATACAGTTCTTAGTGTTTTGTGTTTGTGTGTTTTAACAGAATTACAGTTTATCTACTAAAAAAAGAAGCCCAATGGACTATAAATGGATAATGTAGAAATATCAAATTAAAGAAATTGTTAAATATGTTACCAACCCACTGACATAAGCCAGCATCTTTACTGAAGACATTATCAATTTTTAAGAACAAAAAATCTTAGTAAAGTGATGCCAGTCACAGTATCTGAGAGCTAGATGAGAGTTTGTTCATTTAATTTACTGAAATTAAAAAATCCTAGAGGGCTGGGGATAGAAGTTGTTCCACTGAGAGCTGACAATTGATATTACACATTGAGTTCTATTATGAGTTTCACACTCAGTATTTCATTCTTTTTTGACTGAATCCTATAAAATAAGCCTATTATTCCCATTTTAAAGATGAAGAAACTAAAGTTTTCAGTATCACAGAACTAGCAAGCAGCAGAGTGAGGCATTCAAATATAGGTCTTTCTGATTCTAAAATGTATAATCTTTCCACTATATTCTATTAAATTTCCATAAATATTAAGTAATTTAAGTTATAGGTAGAGGTGTATTATTATTTCCTACACATCTCATGAATCCCTTACCATAGAAACTAGGTCCCATGTATCACATAGTATCATTGGACCACTAATAATTCATAAATCTATCATTGACATAGTTCAAAAGGCCTAAAAAGAATCATGATGGTTAGCAACAAAAAGCATTGGTAAATATATTTATGAAATCACTAGATTTGTTTTGTTTTCATTTCTGACGTCTCTAACAGTCCTTTAATAGGGTCTGCAGCACCCTACTGCTTAGAGATACCTGGAAGATAACATCATGAAAAAATGTCTCATTCAATGTTCATATCACTTGCAGAACATACAGTTATACGTTAAGCCCTGCTCTTATATTGTTCTAAAATTCTTTGTAAGCAGTTTAATCTTTTTGCCGTCTAAGCTAAAATGAAGAGAAGGAGTGTCCAAAAAGAAAACCTGAATAATTCAGTCGACTCTTGGAAGAAAATCAATTTAATCTCTTTGGAATTTGTGTAGTTGCAGAATTACTGGATCATTACACAACTCTTCACTTTGATGTGTAGATTTCCAGGATCCATGATCATGAAAAAAACATTTTTAAATTCTTGCATGAAACTAGTTTAAGTAACAATGATCAAATATGTAAAGTTAAGATCAACATTTTGTGTAATTTAACTTGTCCTTTAAAACAAAAGTTCAGCATGTTTGAAATGATTTAGTTTTCTAAAATCTATCCATTATTATGAAGTTTGGGAAAGGACCCAGAGGCTGCTTAATATTTTTTCTTTTTTCATGAAATGGTTCTTTATCAACCTTGAAATCTGTCAATAAGTATAAATAATATATTTAACATCGAAATCTGTCAATAAATATGCAAAACAAATAACAAAAATATAACATTCATATTTTCCCTACTATCAACCTTGATTTGATCTATATATACCACCCTTGGTTGGACAGGACTCCTAAACTCTTGGAAGTTTCCCACTGTACAAATACATTTCATTTTAAATATCTAGTATCCAAAAACATACTGTCTATTAAGGATTTATTTTGCTATAATCCTAAACCTATAAGACTGTTTGATTTATTTTTTCACTGAATTCAGTTTAGTTCTACTATCATTTAGTGAGTATTTACTACAGAGCAAACTGACATCAACCTTCCAAGTGGTGTCAGCTTTCATAGCATTTTGCATGTGCTTCTAAAACAAGAGAATATTGTGTAGCAACTCAGATTAATCAATTCGAAGAATTCATGGCCATGTTAAAATGAAACTTTCCAGGTCCTTTAGAAGGATAAAAAATATACTGTTTATGTTGTTATTATTTTGTAGTTTAAAAAGCTTTAGTTGGGACAGACAGCTCATCAGAGTCCCCACATCCTCTTATCATCTTACAATGGATTTGCTTCACCCGTTTATGTTAACTATATCTAACCCTTGCAGACGTGTAAGTTTCAGCCCTGCAAGAGTCTAATCACCTTATTTTTAATAAGAAAACTAATGCTCATAGAGATTAAATAACTTGGCCAACATTACCCAGCTAGTTAGTGGCACTGTGCCAGAGTCAAAATTCAAGCATACTGGCCCTTTGTACAAGACACTGTATTCATTTCATGGCTTTCTTTCCCTCTTTATCAGGACCTAGACTTTGTCTAAAATAAGGAGCCTCTGTATTTTTTTTTAAGTTTTAAATACTGCATGGTAACACTGAATTTTATTCCTATCTCATTTCAAAATATCATTGCCAGATTTAGCATTGCACTACATGCTGTTTTGGTGTTTGCACTACTCCCCCATCTTTCCACTGCCTTTTGTTGTTCAGAGAGTTAAGGGAGAAAGGAGTTATAAAATTACAAAAGAGAAAAAAATGAAGACTTTAGAGTGCTGAATAAAATTTGGGGGGTGAGGGAGTTATCAGAGGAAATAACTGTAGAGGAAACACAAGGTGGAAAGAAAACAGTGGTTTCTGCAGACCAAAGTTAGGAAGAGTTGAGAAACAGATAGCTAGGTCATCAATCATTGTTCCTCAGGGGATGTGCTGATTCTGGCAGATTCTTCCCTAGGCTCATGTAACCAGCACCAAACCAAATTGTGAGGTAGGCAAAGCATGTCCTGGAATTCTTTGTAGATTCTTCCATTCAGCTTCACTAAAAAACACAGTGCTTTTTTTTTTCTTTCTCTCATCCATCCCAGGCTGAAAAGTGGCTGTCATTTGACACCTTAGTTTTGTTTGTTTGTTTTTTGTTTATTTTTCATTGTTGTTTAAGTACAGTTGTCTCCATTTCACCCTCACCACTCCCCCCACCCCCACAATCCCCACTTTCTACCCTTGATCCTAACCTCTTTGGTTTTGTCCATGTGTCCTTTATAGATGTTTGTGAAAACCCTTCCTTCTTTTCCACGCATTATCCTTTCCCACCTCCCCTCTGGTTACTGTCAGTTTGTTCTTTACTTCAACATCTCTGGTTATATTTTGCTTGCTTGTTTGTTTTTTTAATTAAGTTCCACTTATAGGTGAGATCATATGGTATTTGTCCCTCTCTGCCTGGCTTATTTCACTTAGCATAATGCTCTCCAGTTCCATGCATGCTGTTGCAAAGGGTAGGAGCTCCTTCTTTCTTTCTGCTGCATAGAATTCCATTGTGTAACTGTACCATAGTTTTTTGATGCACTCATTTACTGATGGGCACTTACATTGCTTCCAGCACTTGGCTATTGTAAATTGTGCTGCTATGAACATTGGGGTTCATAAGTTCTTTTGGATTGGTGTTTCAGGATTCCTGGGGTATAGTCCCAATAGCAGAATTGCTGGGTCAAAAGGCAATTCCAGTTTTAGTTTTCTGAGGAAATTCTATAGTTTTCCATAGTGGCTGCACCGGTCTGCATTCCTACCAACTGTGCACTAGGGTTCCCTTTTCTCCAGTTCCTCTCCAACACTTATTGTTTGTTGATTTATGATGGCCATTCTGACCTGTGTGAAGTGGTATCTCATTGTGGTTTTAATTTGCATCTCTCTGACGGCTAGTGATGCTGAGAATCTTTTCATATGTTTCTGGGCCCTCTGTATGTCTCCCTTGGTGAAGTGTCTGTTCAAGTCCTTTGCTCATTTTTTAATTGGGTTGTTTGTCTTCCTGGAGTGGAGTTGTGTGAGTTTGTTATATGTTTTGGAGATCAAGCCCTTGTCCGAGGTATCATTGGCAAATATGTTTTCCTATATGGTTGGTTCTCTTTTCATTTTAATGCTGTTTTCTTTTGCCGTGCAGAAGCTTTTTATTTTGATGAGATCCCATTTATTTATTCCTTGCTCTAGGGGACATATCGGTGAACATATTGCTGCATGGAATATCTGAGATTTTCCTGCCCATGTTCTCCTCTAGGACTTTTATGGTGTTATGACTTACATTTGAGGCTCTTATTCACCTTGAATTTATTTTTGGGTATGGTGTAAGTTAGTGATTGAGTTTCATTTTTTGCATGTAGCTATCTAGCCCTCCCAACACTGTTTATTGAAAAAGCTATTTTTACTCCATTTTATGCTTCTGCCACCTTTGTCAAATATTAATTGACCATAGAGACTTGGGTTTATTTCTGGGCTCTCTAATATGTTCCATTGGTCTATGTGACACCTTAGTTTTAATCCTTACTCTCTCCTGGAGTGTTCACATTGAAGTCCTGCCTCTTAATTTTTTAATACAAGAACCTCTGTGAAAGGAATCATTTAAACATTGGTGAGCAGAGAGGGGAATTAATGGGAAAATCAAGGAATCCTTCCTAGAACACCTCTAATTTCAAAATCTATTCTGTCTTTTTATGTAAGGTGCACTTTGCTCATATCAAGCCAATTTCTAAAGAACTCAGCATACTCCTTTTCTCAAAGCTGTAGGTTAAATTTTTAATAATCAAGAAGGGTATCTAAAGTCTGAGACTGAGAAGGTAAAGACAATCACCAAGCAAATAATATGTTCTTATAAAATTACTAAGGCAAGCGTCAATGAAGGCATTCATTCCAAATAAGCAGATATAACCTCTGGCTTATATTCAATTATCTGTGTGATCAAAGGAAAAGTAATATTCCTAATCAATAATCTACTTAGTTACTCATTAAGAGATGTGGACCTAAAACAAGTTAGTATTTATGAACAATATTTTATTTCTCTTCATAATTGACAACAGAAGAAGCTTAAGTCAAGTAAATAGAATTTCCAAAAATTAGTAAACTGAAATCACTAGAAAGTTTATTGCTATAATCAAGATCATAAAGGTCAGTAGAATAATAAAAACTTCTAGAATCTGGGGCTAGACTGCTTTATTTCAAATTTGGGTTCTGCCATTTGCTTCCATTATTCATCTACAGAATGGGAATAATAATAATACCTCATAGGGTTGCTATTTGCTAGGTGCTTGTTGGTAAAATACTATAGCTATTATTTCTTTCCTGACTCTGAAAGTAACTAAATAAGTCTACAAAATGACCTCATAAATCTGATGTATAATTGAAATTGACATTGAACTTGCATATCTATACTCAGGAAACTCAGTGCCTTGAACATGGTACAAATGAAGGAAAGGTTATTTTACTGTGTTGCATGAACACAGGCTTCGGCATTTCAAAAATGCATTTTCTCTGAAAGGACATTGGACAGCAGAGTGTACATAAGGCATCACTTCTCAATTATGTTTATAAAACGATAGCATGGTTTTGCCTTGAAAGTCTGTAATGATTTTTTCAATAGCCTTATTGTGATATAATTTGTACAGTGTATGTTGTAATTCATCCTGTCATCAGTAACCAATATAAGTGTTTATTGACTGGCTACTATGTCCCAGACAATAAACACATATGTTTCATTTAATCTTCATAAAAATCCTCTAAGGTAGGTATTACTATCCTCAATTTTATGATTAAAATAAAAGTTACAGTAAGTACTTTGCAGGTAGAGTTTGAGGTGAGATTTGAACTCACATTCATGACTTCAATATTCTTCTCATATCACATTGCCTCTCTTTGGAAATTTACTTGCCTATCTTTCAGAGGTTGGCTGGGAAAGGAGGTGGGAGTGGGGGAGCAAGAAATGTGACCCTTTGGTGGTACTTCTGGTTAGAGAAAGTCTAATTTTTTAACCTGTCAAAAGAAAAGTCAAATAATATAAGAAATAACAGTAACTGGAAGCTGTTTTCAGATCCTCAAGAATGACATGATAATGCAAAATATTATGAAGAACATAAGCAATCATAATGCTGATACGCACAAATCATAATGCCTCTCTATACATATACTGCTTTCATTTAAACCAGTTCAGTTCTTCTTACTAGCATAATTACACCCACCTTTACTGCATTCCCACCAAATGAGTTGGTGTAGACATTAAAAATAGAAAAACATATAGATCATACCAGAATTCTTATCCATCTTTTTTGACTTTTCACATCATTTCTATTATCTTAAAGTAAAAAAGCTGTATGTCTTTATGTTTGGAAGTACAGTTTTGCCACAATTCATTTATTAAACAAATACTTAGGTGGTTGGTATGTTAGGCAGCTCTGTGGTAGCCACCAGGTGTATAGAGGTTTTTTTTTTTTTTTTTTTAAAGATGAAGCCAGTGCAGCCCAGTTTATATTTTAGCTCAGGTTTTCGTAAGAAATAGTGAGTGTGCTATAGTTGGTAATAGCACGTGGGCTTTGTAACTTGGGTTAAAAGCTTGCCTCTCTACTTTGTGACCTTTACATTAGATTTTTGAGAGACTTGATTTCCCCATTTGTAACACCACTGACTTCAAATAAAAGTTGGTATTCTCTTTTCAGGTGTACACACATCATGGGAAGATGTGACAAAGAAAACGTTACTTATAACATCCAGGTGATAGTGTTTCTTAGATGTTTTCTTCCCCTTTAGTACCTGGCATTATTCGATTCATATTTTACGCCGTGTTCACGGAGCAACTGGAACAGGTTTTTCACTGCAGGTTAGCTGTCTGGGTGTGCCTGGGGAGGCAGCACAAAGAGCCTATAAAAGCTCTCCACCTACGGCAGGAAGGAGCCCAGGGGCGGAATTGCGGCCAAGCGTTTGGTTTCGGATTGCTTTTTGCTTGGGCCAAATCGAGCTTAGGTTCTGTGACCGGCAACAAAAAGATTAGCCACGGAGCTGTTCAAATTTTTGCCACAGCTCAACCGTCTCCACGCCCCCTCTCCACCCTCCCCTATGCGCAAATAAGGGTTTTCAGGCGTCTCTAGTAAAAAGGTAGAAGGCAGAAGTCGAGGATGGACGGGGCAGTGTCACCGGTCAAACGAGAGAGGACAAAGGTCCCCATCGAGAGTTAAAAACCGGGTGGTCCCGGGAGGAAAGGAGCCAAAGCGAAATGCTGGACGAGTAGGGCCCCGGAGCGGGGGAAGGGGACAGCAGACCAAAGTAGCGCACTCAACTCGCTCCCAGGGTTAGCTCCAGCACCGAGTTGCACCACCCCCTACGTCTCTTTTGGTTTCGACCTGCCGACTGGGAGGGGCCGCAGAACGCCATTCCCACAATGCTCTGGGGCGTGCCGCCGTCGCTGCCGCCTCCGCTACCGCTAGTGGAAGAAGATGGCGGAAGGCGGAGCGGCGGATCTGGACATCCAGCGGTCTGACATCGCGACGCTGCTCAAAACCTCGCTCCGGAAAGGGGACACCTGGTGAGGGAAAAGGGTTGAGGTGGCTGCGTTGCCGGAGGATGGTGGAGAGCTGGGCGGGAACTGCGGGCTGGTATCTTTCGCCAGTGACAGGTGCGGGCAGGTCTGGCGGCGGCGCCCTGGGCAGCAGGGTTTTGGTCACTCCGGAAATGTTCGGGCGAAGATTGGACCCAAGATGAGGGCCAGGGTTCGTGGCTTGTCCGGACAGGCTAAGAGGCTGGTAGGCAGCGGCAGCGGCAGGAGCGGCGGCGGTGGCTCCGGCTCGTGTGGTTCCCTTCGCCCTCCTTCCTCGGGTAGTGCCGCTCCCACTTCAGGCCTTCCCGAACGACAGGTTACGGGCGTTCGGCGTGAATCTTTTTAGTGTTTGACAGGTCCTGGCCCTGCGGCTTATCACCTTCTCACCCGCTGCACTTCTCCAGTCATTTCCTTTCCCGGCATTGTCGGTATCCAAGTTCCTTATTATTCTGATTCTTGTAGTCTTCCGGGAGGCAGGCTGCAGGATGTTTGCGGTTTGTACTACACAGGTGGCATGTGTCAGGGCATCACTTAAGAGAAGGAAATCTTAGTTTCTAGTTCCTTGTCAAGAAGGAGAGGAAGGAGTAGGGAATCTTAGGCTTCGGAGAGATACCACGTGGTCTTGAGCTTTAGTAGAGGCTTGATAGAAACCGGCAGCGTTTCTTAGAAGTAGCCCTTCCCTCCCTTTTGAAACATAACGTAGGCCTGCAAAAAGTAGATAAGTCCACTTGAGGCTTAAGTTATTTGCTAGTATACAAACTTGTAAAATACCAAAGGATGTACTTAATATCCTGAAGGAAGTATGGTGGAGATTTTAATACTTGTCGGCTATATCAAGTATCCAAAATAACAAATATATGAATGTGTAACATAAACAGAAAGTGGTGTTTATTAGGAAAGATGATGTGCCTCTTTAAAAATTGTTTTCACTTTCCATTTTCACCATAACAGTGGTGTTCAATTTACAGAGTTTTTTCGTATACCCCAATATGGCTTAGTGGAAGCAGCATTAGATTTAGATCTGAATTTGTTCCACCACCTAGCTTGCAGTATGACTTAGGAGAAAGTTAATTTAAATCATTACACTTAAAGTATCTTCACCTATGAAAATATACATCATAATTTCATTGTATGGGTTTTACCTTGATTCAGTGAAATATTCTAAAACATGATTTCTTCTATTTATGAGATAAGATTAAATTTTAGTTACATTGTTATTACTGCCATTTACTTTTGATACAGTGCTATGATTTTAGTGTCATTTTTAAGTAAGCTGGTAGGTGGCAGACTTGGGACTCGAATTTAAGTACTTTGATCTAAGTCTTGATCTTTCTTTCTTATTTAGTAGGCTTCATACTATATTTGTATAACAGAAATTTCCAAAGATGTAAACATATACTGTTGCATTGCTGCAACAAATATAATTTAATAATTGTTACTTATATTGGAGTATTCCTAAGATGTTTATTACTTTGGGGAAATTGGACATATTTTAGGACATTAATGAAACACCTTGGCCTGTGGATTGTTAAAGATTAAATCAGTTCTTGCTTCTTATTGTTTGTTAAAGAACACTTAAAAATTCTTAATTCACCTGGATTATTACCACCTCATAAAAAGATAAATGTGTATTTCCACAAAATAGAAATCTGTAACTTAAAATATGAATATTATATGTCTATTACTTCTCTTTAATGCAATGTTTTTGTTAATACCGATAATTGGTATTGACACTACAAGATGATAGCAACATATGTGGGCATCAAACTTTTTAAAGTTCGGTATTTTTATTTTATTATTGAATTTATTGAGGTGACACCGGTTAACAAAATTATACAGGTTTCAGGTGTACAATTCTACAACAGATCATCTGTACAGAGTATTGTGTGTTCACTACCACAAGTTAAGGAGGGTATGGGAGCATTACCATTTATGCCCCCTATACCCTTCTCCACCCCAATCACCACACTGTTGTCCATGTCTGTGGTTTTTTTTCTTTTTTTGCTCAATCTGTCCATCCCCAGCCCCACCTTTCCATGGTCAGCTGTCAGCTTGCCAGCCTGCTCTCTATGAGTCTCTCCCTTTTTTCTTGTTAGTTCGTTGTGCTCATAGATTCCACATGAGTGAAATCATATAGTACTTGTCTTTCTTTGCCCGGCTTATTTCACATAGCATAATGCTCTGTAGGACCATCCATGGTATTGCAAAGGGTAAGATGTCTTTTTTTTTATGGCCAAGTAGTATTCCATTGTGTAAATGTACCACAGCTTGTTTATCTACTCATCTGCTGATAGACATTTGGTATTCTTAAAATGAAAGTATTTTTGCTTTTTGATAGAGTTATGGTAAGTCATTTTAAAGAGTAAATAGAGGAAATCCATAAATTTTAGTGCTTTCATTTTAAAGACATGAAAACTGGATACCAGGTATTTAACAACAAAATTTTTCTCCTCACTCTGATTTCCCTACATATTTTAAGGGGAAAAATGCAGAAGCAGGATGATAACTGGGGAATTGCACAGACCAGTTTGGTTTACATGTGAGCCAGTTTACTTACAGTTAGCAGGTGAAACCTATCAAAAAAAAAGAAACTCAGAGCAGAAGTTTGATTGAGTTTTAAGGTGAATAATTTAATTACCCACAAATACAGAACTGGTAAAGATATTTATAATTTAGTTGTTACTTGGGCTTATGTTTTTGGAATTCATTAAAATTAGTTTTTAACACATTAAAAAATTATTTCTCTTTTTAACATTTTTTCAGTCTGGAATAGTTTCTCATGGGTATTTGGGCAAATCCTATGTTATTTTTTAAGCTGAAATGGGCCGTACACAAATGGAATATTGTCTTGGTATATGTATATAACTATTTTGAAAAGACTGCTTGGACTGTTGAGAAAAAAAATGGTAGGTTTACCATAAGTTTATTCTTGAAAGTTTATTACTGATGTTTGATGTTATAGTCACATTATTAAAATGAATACATTTTATTAATTACATTGTGAGCACTTGGCAGATAAGAACTGTCTAGTAGTACTCTGGAAACACCTGGGCAAGGGTAAATAAAGATTTTATTCTTAATGGATTTTGGAGTTTGTTTATTTGTAAATAGTGAATGATTTTTATCTGCAAACTGACTTTCTAGAGCTGAAAATACGTTACATGGGTCTGAGATGAAGAAGAACAATTTATGATATGCTAGGTACTAGACTCTGTAGTTACAAAAAAGTCAAAATTGATACCTCTTAAAAAGGTAAGGTATGAAAATAACACTGATTTCTACTGGAAGGAGTAAACCAGTAGTCTCATAATGCTGTTTCTTGATCTGTGTTTCAGCTACCATAAACAAGATTGTTAGAATTTAAGAACCATAGAAAAACGATAAAGGATCTAGAGTTATTTAGTTTAGGATGAATGTAAGATAACTTAATCTTCAGATACCTGGTGGTTTTTCCTGATGAGACAAAAGGAAAATTTATTTAAAGTACATTCCATGTAAGTATATTAGGGATAGAGGAACATTGTTAAAAGGATGGAGTTTCAAAGACAAGTTGGGGATTATGGAATAATTTCTTTGGAGATATCTTTTAAGACAGATCTATTATGTATAAATAAACGTAACTACAAGTCATCCAAATCTCTGCTTTATTTCCCCATTTTTATTAAATGTCATTTATCAGTTATTTCCACTAATTTTTATGTGCAAGTATGTTCAGTGGTAGCACATAGCTAACTCTACAAATTAAATTTTACATGTCAGAGAGTAATTGTAATTTGTATTGAGAGTCATTTAAAAGGTATATGATATTTTTGTTTCAATAAATTGCCAAGGAATAGTCCATCAGATCAATGAGGTTTTTAGATAGGAAACATTGATTTCATTTTTAGAGCTTTCCTTCCATTCATACTCTTCTACTTAGAAATCTTTGAGGCTTTATTTTATTTGGTCCCTTATGTTGTACAACTTTGATTTACACTAACAGAAAGCAACCTATAATCACATCAGTTAATAGTGTAATTTGACATGGTTAATCAGTATGAACTTCAACATGTTTAGTATATATTTCCGAAAGAAATTTTTATGTTACTGTTACTGCTAAAAATTTTTTAAGTTGTGCCAAAGTATTTACCACCAAAATAAGGTATGATTACATCATTTTTAGGAAATGAAACCAGAAAGCAAAACTTATTTAGTGTTGGTAAATTGGTGAAAATAAGGGCAGAGAAAGTGACATTAAAGCATATTTTTCAAATTTTAGTTTCTTAAAATCGAGAAAAGCATTTTTTAAAAATTTAATTTTCGTATATTTTTAAAATCACTTCTGAATTGTTAGTGAATCCAAGATTGATATACCCTGTGTGGCCAAGATGATCCAGAGCTTTAGCCAGTGATTTTATTTATCTGTTTAGTGACATTTAGACTTAATTTTTTTCTACATCATACCGTGTCCATTAGCATATGCAAGTTATTAAATAAATGGTCTTTTTACAAAATGGTTTTGTGATAACAATTAATCTTGCTTGCACATAAGAAGAAAAAGTTTGTCTGACCATGACCTACAATACTACATTTAAAAACACCATGCTACATACTGTTTTAAGTACTTACACATGTTAACTCACTTAGAACCACAATTCTAGGGCACTAGAATGTGAATGTGCCACAATTCATATTTGACAGAATAGGAATCCAGGCTCAGAGAGGTGTTTACACAGTGATATATCTGAGATTTGAACCCAAGTACATAGTCTAGGACTTTAATTCAGGCCCTAAAATCACTGTACTACACTGCCTCTTGTTTTCAGGATGCATTTTAAAATATAGTTTCACTTTGAAAAGAAAAAAATCACTATTTCTTTCTCTTTAAATGGAGTCTCTTTTTAGGTTTAGTGGCACAATTCTACCATTCTGTCTCCAGCTCATCTTTTGTGAATGTTCACTTTATGTATGACAGAATGCAGGGAGAATATTAATGTCTTGCTTCTTGAAATTAAAATATGTTTAAAGATTAATAGGTGAGCCCCAGCTGGTATAGCTCAGTGGATTGAGCACGGGCCTGTGAGCCAAAGGGTCACAGGTTTGATTCCCAGTCAGAGCACATGCTTGGGTTGCAGGCCAGGTCCCGGGTGAGGGGCACGGGAGAGGCAACCACACATTGATGTTTCTCTCCCTCTCCTCCTCTTTCCCTTCCCCTCTCTCTAAAAATAAATAAATAAAATACTTTTTAAAAAAGATTAGTAGGTGGTTAACTGAATATGTAGAATGAATGTCATTTTGATCCAGAAATGCATTTAAACTAAATTAACTGGAATCATTTGTTATTGAGATTTTGGTTGTTAATTGTTTATCAGTAATCGTAAGTTTTTATTAGGGATCCTGTGGCTCCTTCTCTTATAGTTTTAGAGAAATAACATATCAAGCAGTTAATAAGGACTTGTAGGATAGTGTTTTGGTACTTTGCCTGTACTTTGAAAGTTTACAGCAAGCCACAAATACTTAAGTCTCTCTTTTTGGACTATGAGTCCAGAGGAATAGCCCAGCCAGAAAATGCGAATATGAATGGTTGGTATTTTATGTTCCATGTTTACCAACTGATTTTATTTAGAAATAACTTTGAGTAAATTTTTAAAGTAAAAGACATTTGAGTTAAGACAGTAGAAGGTACATGACTTTATTGACACCTCTTTAATACTTCTGGAAAACTGACATTCTGAATAGCATTACTGCTAGTACAACAGTCAGTTTTTCCATCTTAGTCATTAGATATATCCATTTTATTACATGAATTTACTGATTTTTCTTTTCATTTTGAGAATCACTTTATTAATAAATCATGATTTTTGTAAAAGTGAATTGAAACCATTAGCTATATTGGCAGGGAGATAAAGGGATGGTCGAGAAGTGTGTTTGCATGCAATATTTGATTTGATCCTCAAAATAAGGGTCAAGTATGTATTTATAGTCCTTTCTTTTAGATAAGGGATCTGAACTCAGAGAAATCAGGTGGTTTAACATGTGGTTTGCAAATGGTAATACCACCCCTAGTGAATATTTATTGAATGCTTACTCTGTGCTAGCCACTATATTAAATGCTTTATACTGTGTAGCCTTTAAAGTAAGTGCCCTTATTTACCTGTGTAGCTGTTTGATAATTTCAGAGCTGGTTTAAGTTTAAGTACATAGTTTATAGTGATTTAAAACACTGGGTATATTAACATTTTCTTAGTATTAAAAATGTTTCATGCTTGTCAGTACTCAAATGTAACTCAGTGTTTTATTAAGTCATTAAACTAGTAACCTATGCCTTGTTAGTCCCTTCATAGAAATTTTCAACAGTTGCTAAGTTTTTTTTTCCTTCCTTGAATAATGTCAGTTCAGTTTGTACCTTTTATTTTCATTTCCTCAGTTACCACTGTAATTCATACTCTACTTTAAATTTATTCCCTTGAAGCCATTTCTCCTGATTCTTTCTCCATCTATTCTTGAAACAAGAATGTAGTTCCTTTCATTTTACCATCCAGGTTACATAGAAGTCACTACTAAAGAAACCTAGAATAAGACTGTTATTAAGTGACTTCAGTTTTGGATACAGATTAAAATGATGTATCTGAGAAAATGTCAAAAATGTTTCCTCAAAAAGAAGTAAAGAGGTCATCTTGTAACATGAGCAGAAACCCTCTCTAGGATTGACCTGTATTTCATTATGCCTGGAACACTTCTGCTTCCATCAGTGGGATTCTGCATGTGTTCCTTATAGCTCTCCAAAAAGAAAAGGAGGGTAATAACTACTTTTTCTTTTCCATGTGGGGAGCTAAGAATGCTAATGCCCCCTTCTTTTTAGCTCTGAGAAGATTCAGATATTAGCAGATAATTCCTTACTGTTAGGGAACATTGTTTAGCAGAAGTAGCAGAAAAGCTTCCTTTGTGAAGGAAGTCAAAGACAAGCAAGTCTAAGAGTGGCTTTGAGGCAAGACTATTCTAAGTTTTAGAGAGGTGGTTAAATCAAAACCCGAGATCATTAGAGACAAAATTAATTACTTGAGTGAAAAGAGCATCAGGTTCCTTTAGTGGAAAACAAAAAGATTATGAATGATAAGGATGAAGTGATTGTGGTAAAAAAAAAAGACCTGATCATTTGGATTGTTTTATATTATTTAACAGTATAATTGAACAGCTTGACAAAGTTAAACAGTTTAATCAAGATATTTATCTTTATAGGTAGAAAACTTAATATTCATAAATTTGAATGGAATTCAAACTGAGGAAACTTGATTCTCGGGGCAAGTATAGCTAAGTATTATATGGACCATATGGTTTTAGCTATGGCTACCACTCATTTACTATGTTAACAGCTTTTTATATATATATGAAATAAGTGAGTATTCTTGTTTTGCAGTTACAGAAACTGGGGTACAGATTTCACTACACATGGCCATATATTCAGTCAGTGATAGAGCAGGGATTCCAATTTAGCCAGTCAACTCTAAAAGCCTGCATTTTCAACTGTGCTGCCTGCATATGAGTGATAAAGCCATACCCATATTACGGAAGTAGCTTTTTGAGGGATGAATACTTGGAAGTATTGAAATCAATAAGTGACAGCTTTGTCATTTCGTAAAACACCATGTTCACCTGTTACTCATATGAGGAATCTATAGAATTTTCTGGGTCTCCTTGGGTTAGCATTCTAGTCTTAGTAATTTCATTTTTAACTAATATAGTTCTGGTTTATTATATACAGATGGTGGGTCCCATTTTCTGCAAATTATTTACTTATTCTTGCCTTATACATCATTCATATTATTCCAAATACATTTTGCCAATTCCTGACTTCAAAACCTACTCAAAATTAATCTCTGTAAAATCATTTTTAATAACCTTACCCTTTAAAAAGATGTATAACAGCTTTATTATGATGTAATTCACATATCATACAACTTGTGTACCATTCACCGGGTTTCGATATATTCACAGAGTCATACACGCATCACCACAATCAATTTTGGAATATCATCATCTCTAAAAGATACCCCTACTTATTAGCAGTCCTCCAACTTCTCCCCAACTCCCCCTGCTCTAGTCTAAGCAGCTACTAATCTACATTCTGTTCTATAGCTTTACCTATTCTGAGTATTTCATATAAATGGAATTGTGTGATTTTTGTGTCTGGCTTCATTCACTTAGCATAATGTTTTTAAGGTCTATCCATGTTGTAGTATGTATCAATATTTCATTTCTTTTTATTGCCAAACATTTCATTGTACAGAGAGACCACATTGAATTTTTCCCTTCATGAATTGATGGACATTTGGGTTGTTTACATTTTTTGACTGGGAACATTTGTGTGCAAGTTTTTGTGTGGTCATAGTTGTAATTTCTCTTGGTGTCACATACTTAGGAGTGGTATTGCTGGGTCCCTATATTTAATGTTTTGAGGAGCTGACAGAGTCTTCCAAAGTGACTGCAGCATTTTACATTGCCACCAGCAGTGCATGAGGCTTCTGGCTTCTCCACATCCTTGGAAGCATGTTATTGTCTTTTTGATTATAGCCATCTTAGTGGGTGTGTAGTAGTATCTCATTGCTATTTTGAATTGCATTTCCCTAATGGCTGATGATGTTGCACATCTGTTCATATGTGCTTATTGGCCATTTGTATATCTTTGACAAAATGTCTAGATCCTTTGCCCGTTTTTAAATTTGGTTATTTGTCTTTGTATTATTGAGTTTCAAGACTTCTTTACAGATTCTAAATACAAGTTCATTATCCAATGGATGATTGCAGAATTTCTTCCCTATCTGTGGGTTTTCTTTTCACTTTCACAATCTTTCTTGGCCTCCTTCTAGAGTTCCTTATTCGTGTTTTAGTTTAGATGTAAAAAGAAAAGAGGTCATAAAAATGAGTTCTTGCTAACTGATGAATTTAATGTGCAGAGCAGAAAATAGGTTGGAAATGCTTGATATCTAAAACTTATGATATACAGGGATGATTGACCAAACCATTTGCTTATTTAAAATAATTCATAGATTTCTTTGGTTAAGTTTTACTGAAACAATGAAAATCTTAGTTTTAGTTTGTGGTACTTAAAGAAAATTCAGTGAAATATTTGGTAAAATGCTAGATATTATTGATGTCTCCTTTATTAAAAATGGTTTAATGTTATTACTACTCAAATTTAATTTACACAGTATTTCATTAAATGAGAAGATTAGTCACAGAGGGAATTAACAAAATAATATACAGAATGGTTTATGTCATTAATTTTGCTCAAGAAAGTTACATATATTGTTCTGAGATTAAGTATGGTACTTTGGGTTAGGTTGATGATTTTGCGGATTTTTTTGTTGTAAAAAAATGACTGTCTTATGCCTACTTTGCTGAAAGAAAGTTAGGATTTTTTTTCTTTTTTTTTTTTAGGTTTTTTTTTGTAAGATTTTATTTATTTGTTTTTAGAGAGGGAAGGGAGGGAGAAAGAGAGAGAGAAACATCAATGTACGGTTGCTGGGTGCCATGGCCTGCAACCCAGGCATGTGCCCTGACTGGGAATCGAACCTGCGATACTTTGGTTCGCAGCCCACGCTCAATCCACTGAGCTATGCCAGCCAGGGCAAAAGTTGGGATTTAAAAAAAATAAACAATGTTATATTTTATGTCAATATTAGGTAATTAAGCATTATGGACTTCTTATCTGAAAGTTGTTAGTGTGAACATATATTAAATAATAACAACAACAACAATAAAAACTGTGGTTTCCTAAATTCTGCCATTGGGATTTACTCACTTCCATGTATTACTTTTAAACTGTATCAAGGACTATTTCCCATATAGCTTTCTTAAATTGGTCCCCATATAGCTTTCTTAAATTTGCTTTTAGTGTATCTAAAAACACTAAACAACTTTTGAAACTCTCTTGTCTCCCCCCACCAACAATCTCCCTTACGACCCTCCCCCCAAATCTGGCCTATTTAGTTTTTAATGTAGCTTTTCTGCATTTGAAGACTGTCTAAAACTTAACTCAGATTTATTTGGAGTACTAAAATTGACCTAGCCTCTCTGGAGCTATTTAATCATTCTATACAGACCGCACTAAAATTGTCTTTCTTGATGCCTTCAGAGTATTTAGCACCATACAATTTAGACCTTTTAAACTACTCATAACATAACTTTATGTGAGTTTTTTATTTATTAATCATTTCCCATGTATTTAATCCTCTCAACAATCACATAAAATATTCCCAGTGGTCTCTGTGAAATGCAAGGCAAATCATATCTCTTCCCTTCTAAAAACCCTTCAATCTTTTCTCATTACATTTAGGATAAAAAATCCTTATCATTACCTTAAAGGTCACTATGTGTGTAGTCTAGCCTCAGACCACTTCTCCTTCCTAGGATTTCTCCTCCCCTGGTCATAAACACCAACCTCATTTAGTAAATTCCTCCAAATACCAAATTCCTAAAGCTCTTCTGGCCCAAGCACATAGTGTTCCATCAGTATAGACATCTTTTTCCCCCCTTACGCCTCATGAAATAACTCCTGTTCATATGCTGAAATGTTACTTTCTCAGAGACTTTACTTCCTTCTAAATAGGGGCTCTTTTTTATGCTTTCATAGTTCTTGTACTTTTGTTCACAGCATTTACAATGATATTTTACTATATATCTTAATTATGTACTCTTTCTCCACTGCATTCTGAATTCCATGAACATAGGGACCTAGGCTATTTTGATAACCACCTATTCATATGGAATAGCATACTAGACCTCCGATAAATATTTTTAGAATGAATGAATTTCCATTTCTAAGATACACAGTCTGAAGGTTTTAGTGCTGAGTAACTTCTTTAAGACCTCACAGCAAGTAATGTCAGGAAGAATTTTGGTCTAGTACTTTTCTGCAGTAAATTTAGAGTTTATATCTATTGAAGTCTGATTTCAGCAGTTAAGATACTTATAAGCAAAAATAATCATGACCACAAATTGAGAATGGGTGTAAAAAAATTGATCTGCAATTTAGTGTTTACGACAACTCAAGAAAACTCTTATAGTGTTTTTTCATGTAGTCTTAATTGAAGTGAAAACATGACTGTCATATCAGGCTTTACTGCTAAGTTCCTGATAGGCCCTCTTTGAAAATACTTATTTTGTTCATAAGTAAAATGGATAAAAATTTCTAGACTAATCCTTTTAATTAAGTTTGTCCATTCTTATTTATAACTTGGTGATAACATTGTATTTTTTTCTACTATACTTTATAAAAAGGATGCTTAGCATTTCATAAAGAGGGGATGTGATGTATGATTTTTACCAAGCATCTGTTATACCTCTAGTCTTTGCTAAATATGTGGGATTTAAAATAAAGTTGAATATAGTAGAAGGAGCATAAATCTTAGAATCTGAAAACTAGAGTACATACTGAAAACTGGCCCTGCACAGTTACTCAGTAGTGTCGTGTGACCTTGGTAAAAGTTATTCTAATGATAAAGTAATTCATATGAAAGCACTCTATAGAGAAAAACTTCTTATAAATATAAACCATGTATAGTTATGTGGTATTAGAGTTTTAATTTACATAGAGGACTGATATTTCTTTTTAAAATGTCTGTGGCTTTTCTGGTGGTGGCTGTTCTCCTTCCAGAAGGCAGGTAGGCAGCAGCCAAGGCACCCGCTATGGTACCCAGCCAAAACAGCATGCTACTGAAACCCCACTTCCACAAGGACTGGCCATGGCACATTGCCCTGTGGTTTAACCAGCCTGTGTGGAAGGTCTGTAGACACAAGGCCAGCAAGCCAAGAGCCCATCACCCTGTGCACCCTGGGACAGGACCCATTGTGGCCCATAGTAAGATGCCAAGGTACCACACCAAAGTGCCAGCAACAGGAGCTGCAGCCTCTGTTAAGGGTGACTGGCATCCACAAAACGGTGTCCCAGACCATTGGGATCTCTTTGGATCCGAGGAGGCTGAACGAGACCCAAGTCCCTGCAGGCCAACGCACAGCAGCTGAGGGAGTATTGCTCTACTCAACCTCTTCCCCACACAGCCCGTGGGCCCAATAAGGAAGATAGTTCTGCTGAAGACCTCAAGTTGGCCACCTAGCTGACGGGGCCAGTTATGACCATGTGGAATGTCTACACAGAGAAAGCCAGGGTCATCACAGAGGAGAAGAACATGAAGCTGATTAGCTAGCTGACTCTGGAATCCAGGCAAAAAGAGCTAAGGAAGCTGCAGAACAGGATGTTGAAAAGAAAAAGTGCTGTTGCCAACTTGTAATTAAAAAAATTAATAATAAAATAAAACGTAGCAACAGAATGGAGGACCAATTGAAAGAAGGCAAACTTAAACAGAGAGACAAGTTGGGCAGCTGTTACGGTAATTTATGCCACTAAAAATAATGGGGAAGGGCAGGTATAAAACTAAGGTGCTTTTCTGAGAATGAAGAGGAAAGGGACAGATTTGGTTACTAGGTGTTATCAGGTTAGAGAGGAATATAGAATATTTCTGGTTTCCTACTTGGTATGCTCAATTACTTATGACACCACTTATTAAAGGAATGCTAGAGAAGTACATTTGAAAGTAGGAAGATCAGTGATGATTCAAGGTTGAAATGTCTGAAAAATCCAAGTTGACATGGATTAATAGAAATTGGAAATATAGTTCAGGAACTTGGGGACTGTCCTGGGGACATAGATTTTGAAATTACTGATATGAATTACAGTATTGTAGAGTATAGACATTAAGAGAAGAGGAAATTAAAGAACAACTACTGACATTTAAACAGGAAGAGAATATTTTTTAAAAAAGTATTCCCCTAAAAAAAGTGATATTACTATTTTCCTTTATTTTTATTTTTTACACTGATGTTGCAGATGTTTCCATTCCCCCCACCATTCCCCTTTCGTCTCAGCCCTCCCCTTTTCCTCTGGCCATCACCACGCTATTGCCTGTGTCCATGGGTTATACGTATATGTTCTTCAACTAATCCCTTCACCTTCTTTTATCTGGCCCTCCTCTCTGCCCTCCCTCTGACAGCTCTCTGTCTGTTTCAGGTCTCATGCTTCTGTTTCTATTGTGTTCATCAGTTTATTTTGTTTGTTAGATTCTACATACAAGTGAGATCATCTTGTATTTGTCTGTCTCTGACTGGCTTATTGCACTTACCATAATAATCTCCAGGTCAGCCCATGCTGTCACAAAACGTAAGATTTCCTTTTTTACAGCTGTGTAGTATTCTGTTGTATAAATGTACCACAGCTGCTCTTATCCACTCACCTGCTGATGGCCACTTGGACCATTTCCAGATCTTAGATATTGTGAATAACTCTGCAAGGAACACAGGAATCTATATATTCTTTCAAATTGGTGCTTTGGCATTCTTAGGATATATTCCCAGCAGTGGGATCACTGGGTCAAAAGGCAGTTCAATTTTTAATTTTTTGAGGAAATTCCATACTCTTTTCCACAGTGGCTGTAACAGTGTGCATTCCCACCAACAGTGCACTAGGGTTCCTTTTTCTCCACATCCTTGCCAGCACTTGTTTGTTGATTTATTTCTGGTAGCCATTCTGGGGGGTGTGAGGTGATATCTCATTGTGGTTTTAATTTGTATCTCTCTGCTATTTAGTGACGTTGAGCATTTTTTCAATATCTTTTGGCAATCTGTGTGTTCTCTTTGGAGAAGTGTCTATTCAGGTCCTTTGCCCATGTTTAAATTGGATTGTTTGTCTTCCTGGTGTTGAGTTGTAGAAGTTCTTTATATATTTTGGACATTAACCCCTTACAAGATGTATCCTTTGTGAGTATGTTCTCCCATAGAGTGAGTTCCCTTTTCATTTTGTGGATGGTTTCTTTCGCTGTCCAGAAGCTTTTTTCATTTTGATGTATTGCCATTGTGTGCTTTTTTTTCCATTGCCCTAGGAGATTTATCAGAAAAAATATTGCTCCAAGGTATGTCTGAGATTTTACTTCCTATGTTTTCTTCCAGGATTTTTATGGTTTCATGACTTACATTTAAATCTTTTATCCATTTTTTAGTTTATTGTTGTGTATGATGCAAGTTAATGGTCTAGTTTCATTTTTCTGCATGTATTTGTCCAATTTTCTCAACATCATTTATTGAAGAGACTGTCTTTACCCCACTGTATCTTCTTGTCTTCTTTGTCAAATATTAATTAATCATTTAGGTGTGAATTGACTTCTGAGCTCTCTGTTCTGTTCCTACTATCTCTATCCCTGTTCTCATACTGTTTTGATCATGGTGGCCTTGTAGTTTGATAGTATTGTGATGCCTCCAACTTTGTTCTTCTTTGTCAAGATTGCTGAGATTATTGAGGGTCTTTTGGTTCCATGTAAATTTTTGGAATATTTGTTTTAGCTCTTTGAAATACACCATTAGTATTTTAATAGGAATTGAATTGAATCCTGTAGATTGCTTTGGGTAGTATGAACATTTAAATGATGTTACCTCTTCCAGTCCATGAACATGGTATATGTTTCCACTTATTTGTATCTTTCTGAGTTATTTGTATCTTCCTCAGTGTCTTTTTTCAGTGTCCTATAGTTTTCTGAGTACAGGTTTTTTTTACCTCCTTGATTAAATTTATACCTAGCTACCTTATTTTTTGTTGTTGCAATAGTAAGTGGAGTTGTTTTCTTGCTTTCTCTTCATTTATTCTAGTAGCTTTTTCATGTAGTCTTTAGGGTTTTCTATATACAATATCATGTCATCTGTAAATAATAATAGTGTAACTTCCTCTTTTGCAGTTTGGATGCCTTTTACTTCTCTCTGTCTGATTGCTGTGGCTAGGACTTCCAGTACTGTGTTGAATAAGAGTGGTGAAAACAGACATCCCTTTCTTGTTCAGGAATCACTTTTTAAAAAGTATCGACAAGGTGCATAAAATTATGTATCCTTTGGATTTTTTAGGGTGGTAGTTGGTGACTTTGTGAGTACCTTTTTAAAAACAGATTTTTTTCATTTTTTAGAGAAGAGGGGAGGGAGAAAGAGAGGGAAACCTGGATGTGAGAGAGAAACATCTTACTTGCCTCATCTTAATCCTAGCCCTCCTTGTGGATGAAGCAGTGGTTAAGCATACACTGAAATTTGTGTTGATACTCCCTAATACATTAATTTCTTTTAACACATTCAAGTTATTGAAACAAGCATTAGAGTAGAGCTGACTACATGTTCAAGGTAGAGCTCTAATTTTTTCCCATGTACATAGCCAGATCTTTCCCCACTAGTTTGTAATGATGCTTTTGTTGTACATCATAGTTCCACATATATGAGCCAGGTTCTTGTTTCTTTGTGCTGTTTTCAGTGGTGTTTTTGCTTCTCCTTATGCCAATGTCACATTTTCCTAATCAGAGGCCTGGCACTAACTTTGTAACCTTGGGCAAATTAATTTCTATGTGCCTGTGAAATTTTTTAAATGCCTATCTCATTGGGTAGAGTAAATGAGCCAGTATATGAAGTATTTAGAAGTATGTGCCTGACCCAAGAGTAAAGGGCAGATGTTAATAAATAATTTCTGTAATTTAATAAAAGTCTTGATATCTAGTAAACTGAGACTGCCATTTTGTTTGTTTGTTTTGTTTTGTTTTCTCCAAATTGAGAGGAAACAGGGAGAGCCTTGTGGAAGGATTCCCCAAGGAAGTGACATTTAGGCTATCTAGAAGATGATAGGAGTTAACTAGGTGTTGAAAGCAATAAAAGAATATTCCAGGCAGAAGGAGCCATGAGGCAGGACATTGTCCAGAAATTGAAAGAAGGCTCTTATAGCTGGGTCTCCCTACAAAGATAAAAGGTACCAGCTGAGACTAGAAAGGTAGGGAGGAGCAGATCATGTAAGACTTACAGGCAATGTTAAGAGTTCAGCTTTCATCTTAATCATAATTATGACTATTTGTGAAGAATAGAAGTCGTGAAATATCAGTCTTCACAAACAGTTACAACTTTTCCAAAAAAGAAACTCAAGCTAAAATTGAGCTTATCTGGACCCTAAGAACGTAACCAAAGATTAAAAGTGCTGTTGATAATGTATAAATTCAGGTCTCTGTTCACTCATTTGTCATCTTGGTGAGCTATTGATTCTGTTCTAAGTTTTATTGGTTTTAATTGAAGAATTGGGCCCTGGCCAGTTGGCTCAGTCTTGTGGAGCATTGTTTCCCATACACCAAAAGGTTATGGGTTCAGTCCCTAGTCAGGGCATGTCTGGGAGGTAACTAATCAATGTTTCTCTTCTTTCTCTTCCTCCTCTTCCTTCCTCTCTCTCTCTTTCTCTCTTCCCCCTTTTCTCCTCCTTTCTCTCCCTCTTTCCCTGCTTCCCTCCCTGCGTCTCTCCCCTTCTTCATCTTACAATCCTTCCCCAGGCCCCCTTCCTCTCTCTCCCAAATCGATAAACATATCCTTGGGTGAGGATTAAAAAAAATAAAGAATTGGGATTGTGGCAGATTCATAGATTAGGAGTAGTGTTTTTATAGGACAGCATATCTATGTATTAATGTCTTGAAATAAAATTTTGTATTTGTCTACTTGTTGTCTCTCATGAGTAAATATAAGAAAACTAAACATTATTTCTGTAATAGATGCACCTATTTTTTCTACTTCCCTCATATTTCCATTCCACAAAGTTCCACAAGTAAGATATAGGTGGCCTGTAATATAAGTATGATGCCCCTTTGCAATCGAAAGTAGTATCGAAAGCAGCTAAATATTCATCAAACGGAAGAGTTTGATAATAGTGTCATGTTATGGCATCAGATGAATACTGCCCAGTGCAAATATCCACTATAACTGTGAAGAATTATTAAATACTTTGGGAGATAAAGTCTCATCATTTAGAAAGATCTTTTAAATAAATAAAAATAGAATGTTGATAGTATACCTCTAATAGGTTTTAAAGTAAGTTTTATAAAAGACATTTTAAATTATAATATTATTGTTAATCTATAAATTGAACACAATTCCAATCAAAATCTTAAACTGTTTTTTGTGTGTGCATGTTTGTGTGGAACTTGATATATTGTTTCTAAAATTCATGTGTAAGAACAAATGAACGAAGATAGTTAAGACAATTTGCAATACAAACAAACGGGGAACTTGCCCTAAAAATTATGAGGGTTAAAGTATTTAAGACAATGAAATTGGAACACTGATAGAAAAGAAGATGAATGAAATAGGTAGGGGAAAGGCTACTTAGTATGATATTTATTTGCAAAGAAAGCAAATGAAATGTCTGAATAGTTTGTTTAAATTGCAATGGAGAAAGGAAAACATTTTTGGTGGGTGAAATACAACTTAGTAAAATTTTCTTTATTATCAATTTAACATGTAAACTCATTGCTAGTCCAAACTATTTTATTTTAGAAATAGGGTTTTCTTATGACTTAGTCTCTCAAATTTTTTTTTCCTCATAAATCCCAGATTTTACAATTTGAGGACTTTGAATTGCATAACCATAATAGTGGGTTTGGAGTACTCAGGTATAGAAATTCTGCCATGTCCACTTTTAGGGAATTAAACAGTTAATGAATATTCTGTAAGAACTTGGGGGGTTTTGTTAGGTTGATATATTTGCCTCAGAGACTTTCAGAAATAATTATAGCATTATTCCTATAGTGCTGTATGTAGTGAGCACGGACATATCAGAATGGTGATCCAAAACCTTGGTTACCTGTGTTATTACACGTATGGGCTCTACACATCTTATTAACCTTTACTTTTGATTTTGTGGTTAAACCTGGTTCAATAGGGGAAAGTGTTTCTGGAAAAAATTAAAATAATTAGGAACTAGTAACAAAGTAGTATTTTATAGTAGATATAGTGTATTTGGAATAAAAGAAATTTATAAAAAAATTTTTTAAGATCTTACATCTTTATTTTTAGTAAGAGGGGAAAGGAGGTAGAAAGAGGAAAAGAAACATTGCTTGCAAGAGAAACATCAATCGGTTGCCTCTTGCATACGCCTAAGCGGGGACCTGGTCTGCAACCTGGGTATATGCCCTGACCGGGAGTCAAGCCAGCAACCTTTTGGTCCACAGGCCACTGCTCAGTCCACTGAGCCACACCAGCCAGGGCTAAAGTTCTTTACATTTATGATTTTCTTAATGTTCTCTTTGCTAAAGAACCATTGTTTTACTTTTTCTATCACTGGTCATCTGATGAAAAACTAAACCTAGGTAATGCTTGTCCTAATAGATTTACTACTATATGAGAAACAGTTGGATACAGTATTATTGCTATTAACATTTTTTGGTAAGGAAGCTAATTATTTTTAAAAAGCTTTGATGGTAATTATAAGCACTCTTGCAAACCTTTAATAATTTCTTTATTACTCCAAAAAAATAAAGTAAAATATAAATTAATATACTGTATTTGTAACTTTTTTGCAAAAAAACATTTTTCTTATTTCCTTATTTTTTACCACATTGCATTTTAAAATTTGTTTTGATTTTTATGATTACCTTTGGAATATTTGTTCTGTTGGCAGATATTTTAATGAAGAGCTGTTACTTGCATATTTATAAGTAGTAATAAGTAATTTTTTAAAATGTGTATGTTACTACCTGTCTTCTAGTAGCAGATATTTGTAGAAATAATACTTTATACAAGTGAAAATATTTTCCTTTCAAATATTGTGACATTGAAATTATTCTCTTTGAAGTAGTCACATACTTTAATATAAAATGAAATATCAGAAATAGTTTCTTGGCTATTCTATAGTTTCTCATTTTCCTTTACGATTTTTGGTTTTTTAGGTACCTGGTTGATAGTCGCTGGTTCAAACAGTGGAAGAAATATGTTGGCTTTGACAGTTGGGACAAGTACCAGATGGGAGATCAAAATGTATATCCTGGACCCATTGATAACTCTGGACTTCTCAAAGGTATTATTTCATTCTTTCAGTGAAGTTGTAATGTGTTCATTTCAATATGTTATAGTCAGTGTACATAATACAGAAAATGTTGCCCTGTCTGGCATAGCTCAAGGGATTGAGCGCAGGCTGCGAACCAAAGCATCGCAGGTTCAATTCCCAGTCAGGGCACATGCCTGGGCTGTGGGCCAGATCCCCAGTGGGGGCCACATGAGAGGCAACCACACATCAATGTCTCTCTCTCCCTTTTTCTCCCTCCCTTACCGTCTCTAAAAAATAAATAAATAAAATATTTTTTAAAAAATGTTAATGTAGATAAATCAATAAATTAGAAATTCCTTTGTATTATAGATTTGACCCAATGAACTCAGATTATTCTGTCAAAGTTAGTTGGTATTGTAACAAATTTTTTTTTGTTTATGATGTAATAAAGGTTTATTATTTAAACCTTCAAATGGAGAATGTAAATTAGAAAGCACTGTCTTATTATTTAGGGGGAATGTTGTGTTGTATCTTGTTTTTTCTGATGGATACAACATTTTTTATTTATATTAGGGAGCACTGGTATGTATTCTTGGATCTTTGCATTAATAAAGTCCAGTGGAAAATGTGGGCAAAGGATTTGAACAGATGGCTTCACCTGAGAAGTTTTCAAAAAGCATATGCAAAGATACTTGACATCATTAGTTATTGAAGAAATAGAAATTAAAAGCACAATAAAGTACCACTATACATGTATTAAAATGATTAAAATTTAAAAGACTGACCCATACCAAGGGTTAAGGATATGGACCAAGTGGAACTTTCATACATTGTTTCTGGGAATGAAATATGCTGGCAGTTTCCTAAAATGCTGAACATACTACAATAGGAGCCAGCCATTCCACTCCTAGCCATTCACCCAAGAAAAATGAAAGTGTGTATCCATATGAAAGCTTGTACACAAATTGCATAGCAATGTTATTTGTCATAGAGAAAATTGGAAACAACCCAAAATGCCCATCAACAGCCAAATGGATGAACAAATTATAGTATATTTATATAATGAAATCCTACTCACCAATTAACAGGAATGAACTGTTGATACATAAAAACATGAGTGGACCTTAAGATAATGATTTGGTATAAAGGAAGCCACACAAAGCAGTACATACTATTTTTATCTAAGAATATAGAAACTGTAGTTTTGCCTATAGTAACAGAAAGCAGACAAGATTTTCATATAAAATTCTAAAACATGCAAAATAATCTATAGTTGCAAAACACAGATAAGTGGTTTTCTGGCAATACTGTGGTAGACCTGGATGGACAGAAAGGAGAGATTAAAAAAGACCGCAAGGATGTCTCTGCAGGTGATGGATATGTTCATAATTTGGGTAGTAGTGATAGTTTCACACTGGTATCAATATGTCAGAACTTATCAAACTATATTAAATAATGTGCAGTTTATTTGTACATGTATAAACACAAAAGTAACAAATATCAGCCATTCTGTGTTTAGTTTAGGGGTGTTTTCCCCCCTTAAAATAATTTATTTTGTCCACTGGTTACAAATAACTATTTAGATTCTGGTGTACAATAAAATCACTTACTCAAACTCTTATTGTGGAAAAGAGCATAGAAGTCTTAATTTTAAACTTCATTTTATTTTTTTGAGACATTTTGTTATAGTGAAAGAAAATGGGTGTTAGAGTAAAATAATTTGTGTTTGAATTTAGGCTATAATTTTCTGTCTGTGTAACCTTAGGCAAGTTAATCAATACATGAATCTGTTTACTAATGAAAATGGAGATATTTACTTCATAGTAGTATTTTAAAAATAAATTGATAACAGGGTTTATTTTCTATAACAACATCTTTTTCTGTACCTGCAATTTTCTGTATGTATGATCTTGGGCAAGTTATTCGATTTCCCTGAATATATTTTTCTAATCTAAAATGGAGATAACCCATTTTTTAGGATTGCTTTGATGATTGACTGAGATAACATGATTATCTGTTGTATCATGTCTCATAGTACATTATCCATACAGGAGTTTAGAATATTTAAGTTTCTTCCACCTTCAGAACATCCTAAAAATACCAGTTTTCATCAAGAATTTAAAAATTATAACTAAGGTTTTTAAAAACTGAGCTTAAAAATATTTTAAAATATATTTTATTGATTATGCTACTACAGTTGTCCCATTTGCCCCCCTTTATTCCCCTCTGTCCTGCACACCCCCTCCCACCCACATTCCCCCTCCTTAGTTCATGTCAATGGATCATATGTATAAGTTCTTTGGCTTCTACATTTCCTATACTGTTCTTAACCTCCCCCTTTCTATTTGCTAACTACCATTTATGCTGTTTATTCTCTGTACTTTTTCCCCTCTCTCTCCCCCTCTCACTCCCCTGCCCATAACCCTCCATGTGATCTCCATTTCTGTGATTGTGTTCCTGCTCTAGTTGTTTGCTTAGTTTGCTTTTGTTTTTGTTTTTGTTTTAGGTGTGGTTGTTAATAACTGATTTTATTGTCATTTTACTGTTTATATTTTTTATCTTCTTTTTCTAGGATAAATTCCTTTAACATTTCATATAATAAGGGATTGGTGATGATGAACTCCTTTAACTTGACCTTATCTTAAAAGCACTTTATCTGCCCTTCCATTCTAAATGAAAGCTTTGCTGGATAGATTAATTTTGGATGTAGGTCCTTGCCTTTCATGATTTGGAATACTTCTTTCCAGCCCCTTCTTGCCTGCAAGGTCTCTTTTGAGAAATCAGCTGACAGTCTTATGGGAACTCCTTTGTAGGTAACTATCTCCTTTTCTCTAGCTGATTCTAGGATTCTCTCCTTAATTTTAATCTTGGGTAATGTAATTATGATGTGCCCTGGTGTGTTCCTCTTTGAGTCCAACTTCTTTGGGACTCTCTGAGCTTCCTGGACTGTCTGGGAGTCTATTTACTTTGCCAGATTGGGGAAGTTCTCCTTTGTTATTTGTTCAAACTTGTTGCTCTTCCTCTTCTCCTTCTGGTACTCCTATGATTCAGATGTTGGAACATTTAAAGATGTCCTGGAGGTTCTTGAGCCTCTCCTCATTTTTTTGAATTCTTGTTTCTTCATTCTTTTCTGGTTGAATGTTTCTTCCTTCCTTCTGGTACTCACTGTTGATTTGAGTGCCAGTTTCCTTCCCATCACTGTTGGTTCCCTATACATTTTCCTTTATTTCATCTAGCATAGCCTTCATTTTTTCATCTAATTTGCAACCACATTCAGCCAATTCTGTGAGCATCCTGATTACCAGTATTTTGAACTGTGCATCTGATAGGTTGGCTGTCTCTTCATAGCTTAGTTGTATTCGTTTTGGAGCTTGGATCTGTTTTTTCGTTTGGGTTTTTTGTTTGTTTGTTTGTTTGTTTGTTTGTTTGTTTGTTTTTGGTCTCGGCATGCCTGTTAGGTATAAGGGGCAGAGCCTTAGGTGTTCACCAGGATGAGGCAACCCACATGGCTGAATTGTGACGCTGTATATGGGGGAAGGGTCCGAGAGGGAACAATGGCACTTGCTCCACTCTATGCTGGATTTCAGTCACATCACCCGCTACCCACAATCAAATTGGGCCCTTCTGGTGCTGATTCCTGGGCGGGTGGGTTTGTGTACATCCTGGGACCCTGTGGGTCTCTCCAACAAACTGTTCTGTGAGGCTGGGAGTTTCTCCTGCTGCCTCGTCCCCCACCAATGTTTTCAGTCAGAAGTTTGAGACTTTATTTCCCCATGCTAGAACCCTGGGTTGTGTGGTCTGTCTCGTTCCCCAGTTGTTCCTCCCAGTTTATCTGCACTTGAATGTGGGACCACCACTCCACAATCCACTGCCTCACCTGGTCCGCCAGCTGCTGCCTTGCTGCGAGTCCTCTCCGCCCAGCTGCCCATCTCCACTCCTACTGGTCTGGATGAATGTTACTTCTTTAACTCCTTGGTTGTCGGACTTCCATACAGTTCGATTTTCTGTCAGTTCTGGTGGTTTTTTGTTTTTAAATTATTGTCCTTCCTTTGGTTGTGCGAGGAGGCACAGTGTGACTGCCTACACTTCCATCTTGGCTGAAAGTCCCCGAGCTTAAAATTTAATGCTTCATTTTCATCCATTGTTGAAGTGTATATGATAAAATTCAGAGATTTCCCATTTCTGCTGTAGATGAAACCTATTTTCTCAAAATATAGTATGATTCTGTGACCACAGATTAATCCTAGATAGAATAAATAACTTTCTCTTAATCCTTTCAGCATTTTTCCTGCTTCTTGCTTAATTTATATTTTTATATCTAATAAGAATAGTATGATCTTATTATTGAAATGCTACTAGAAACAATTTGTTTTACCATGTTGGATAATTTAAGACTATCTCAGAATGAGAAAACCTTTATGTTTTCTGTAACTTCAGAACATTGATAATAAGCTATTTCTCTGTGTGTACTTTTGAAATTGAAGTAAAGGACTAGATTATAATAAATGAATCTGAGATTAGGACTGTGATGTAGGTATAGTATAATTAAAGTCTCTGTGCTGCCCTGTATTAAATTTTTAGTTTAAACAGCATTTTGAAAGTGGATCATAGAATTAGAACCACATCTGAAAAACTATTTCCACTTTAGCTCTGAGGATAGGTCTAGATTATGGGCCTCCTGGAATAATGAGTTGGTTCACAAGATGTCCTTTTGTGATTTCCATAACAGTTTCCAGCTCCATGTGTTTTGGAGTCATTGTGATAGGATATTGACTTGTTTTGAGCTTCCTTCATCCGCTAATGCCGGAGTGACCACTATTAACCATGTCAGGGCTCTCTGATACTTAAAATATTTGGAAAACACTCTTTTTCAAGGTTGCTTGGGTAACAATTACACTTTATTATATTTTTAAGAGCCTAATACAAAAAAATATATAATTTTAAATTCTTTTGCTTGACTAATGCTAACCACTGTAAGTTTTTAAAGGAACAGTTTATTTTGGAATATATAGAGTTAGATATGAATCTTTTCAGTAGTTTCTTCAAAATTTATTTAAATATTTAAATTAGTATTTGTGAGTTTAAGTAATTTGTGATGTCTGTAACCAGAGTATTTAGAGGTATGTACCATTGTTTCTTTTTATATATTGAATGTGTTTTCTTTTGTAGATGGCGATGCCCAGTCACTTAAGGAGCATCTTATTGATGAATTGGATTACATACTATTGCCAACCGAGGGCTGGAATAAACTTGTCAGCTGGTACACATTGATGGAAGGTCAGGAACCAATAGCAAGAAAGGTACATATTAAAAATAACTGATTAAAAATATTTTACTAGTTCACATTTTATTGTTAATTCAGTGACTTTTGAAGCATCGCCAATTATATTCGAGGTAAAGATTATCAAAATGATACTGTACACTGTATAATAGCTAACACATATAGAGGGATTACTATTTATCATCCACTATTATGAGCATATAAGAGTAGTCCCTCCTTATTTGCAATTTTATTTTATGTGGTTTCAGTTTTCTGTAGTCAGTCATGATCCAAAAATATTAAATGGACCCTGGCTGGTGTGACACAGTGTATTGAGCACCAGCCTGTGAACTAAAGGTTGCCGGTTTGATTCCCAGTCAGGGCACATGCCTGGGTTGCAGGCCAGGTCCCCAGTGGGGATATGTGAGAGGCAACCACACATTGGTGTTTCTCTCCCTCTCTTTCTCCCGCCCTTCCACTCTATCTAAAAAGAAATAAACAAAATATTTTTTAAAAAGTTAAATGGAAAAACTCCAGAATTAAACAATTCATAACTTTTAAGTTGCATACCATTCTACATAGCATGTTGAAATCTCACATTATCTCACTCCATTCTGCCTGGGATGTGAATCATCCCTTTGTTCAGCATAACCATGCTGTATTTGCTGCCTACCTGTTACTCACTTAGTAGCCTTTTCAGTCATTAGATTGGCTAAGAGAGAGAGACCACATTCACGTGGCTGTTTCAGTATATTGTTTTGTGTTCTGTTCTATATTGGTTATTGTTAATCTCTTATTGTGCGTAGTTTATAAATAAACTTTATCACAGGTATGTACATATGTATAGGAAAAAAACATAGTATATGTAAATTCAGTACTATTAGTGGTTTTAGGCATCCATGGAGGGGTCCTGGAATGTTTCCCGTTGGATAATAGGGAACTACTGTATACATTATTAACTAAATTAATTCTCACAGAAAACCCTATGAGGTTAGTATTATTGTCTCCATTTTATAGATGAGGAAATGAGGGAAGTGGAGAGGTTCAGGACCTTTTAGAAAGTCACATAAGTTTACAAATGAAGGCAACCTGACTCTTTTCTTAACCACTGCGCAACACTGCTTTTTTTTTTTTTTTTTAATATATATTGATTTTAGAGAGGGAGGAAGGGGGAGAGAGTGAGCAACATCGATGTAAGAGAGAAACATTGATTGATTGCCTCTCATACGTGCTCCTACCAGGGATCGAACCAGCAACCTAGATATGTACCCTAACCGGGAGTCTAACCCCCAGCCTTTTGGTATATGTAACAAGGTTCCAACCAATGAGCCATACTGGCCAAAGCAGCACTGCTTTTTTGATGAAACAGTTAGAAAATAAGAAAGAAACTAAAACTTGAAAAAAAATATGGCAGCATATTTTTTTAAAAAAAACTTGAAAATACATATATCTTTGTCATTCTTTATGTCATTCATTTTAAAGCTTTACAATTATAGTCTAGAAGATTTTAAAAAGAATGATTTTCTTTACTTTTGGGGTCTAAAAAGTCATTTATGAAAGTGAGGGTATTGCAATAGTAAAAGAATACCAAATGCTTAAAGTAGATCCGCCAGCATTACACAGGTATTTGATAATGTATTTGGGTGAGGAGGGGAGTGAAGGGAAAAGTTGGAGGGAGAACCAGAATCTCTGAGCATAGTTATTTGGGGTTTTCTCCCTACATGGAACCAATTAAAAAGATGAATTATGTAACATATAGGTATAAACTTCTGGTAGACCAAACCATATTTGGATTTATTTGGAACTGCTGCTACAAAATTGCTATATTAACTACTTTTATTTTTATTTGTATATTTATGCTTTTGATTAGGATCGAATGTTGTTTTCTAAGTAGAATGTGCCTTTGATTTAGTTTACTTCCTTAATTTCACTCAGCCTTTTGTTGTAGTCATTTCAAAGTTAGGATTCCTCTCCTTTATTAGGAATGCTAGCCTTATATGTATAAAAAGGTCTATAGTTTTATCTGTATTTCTGGAGAATTGATTGTTTGAACATTTAAAGGATAAACTAATTAGCTGTAAAACTATCTAGAAGAACTTCATTTCTGGGGTAAAGGAAAATCTGTGTCTGAAATATCTTCTTCATATGTTTAAACTGTATTACTTTTAACTTGAATGATACATTTTTTTCCTAAATAAATGTAGCATACTATAGAAAAAATCATTATTATTATTAGTGGTAAATAGACCAACCACAACTTCATTAGCATTACGTTTTCAAATAGGTTTTATTAGCATTTCTTGAGATCTGTGTCTGATAAGCAAAGTTAAGCAAAAAAGAAAAAGAATCATGAAAACTTCACACAGGTAGAAAGAAAAACATCTAACAAGTCTGCTGGGAGATCATACATTTATTTTTTTTATAAGTAGGTGAAATTTACTCAGGCTGTTAAGTAATTTTCAAACTTTAGTAATTTTAGTATACATAAAATTACCTGGAGTTTTTCTTAAAATTTTTCTTCCTCCAAAATTAAATCAGTAATTCTGGGAATTTCCATTTACAGTATGCCCCTCATGACTCTGATGCTAGTGGAACTGGTTAAAGAATAGACTGGCTTTCAGACTGGGTCTGAAGCCCAGCTTTGACTTTTATTAGTCTCTAATTGAAATCTAGGGTTGGTGATACCCCTAGTTGTTATGCAGAAACAGGTTAATCATCTTCCTGGGCGTCAAATCATATCTAAAATGTTTAATTTCTAATGTCATACATTCAATTAAAATAAAACAGACAAATGAGCAGGAAATACAGTGAAATTACAATCTAAGAGAAACTGTAGACCACAGAAACAGACCCATAAGAATCCAGATAATGGAGTTATCAGACAGAGACTTTAAAATGCTATGTATATTACGTTAAAAAATATAAAAGACAGAGTTGAAAAGAAGGACAGAACTGTTAGGAACCAAGTGTAATTCTAAAATTGAATGATATGAAAAAATTAAGAGTTAAGGACAACGTTTAGGTAAAATACTAAATTAAACAGAACCAAAGACAATTTGTAAAGTAAATTATAATGTCAGTGTAAAGTATACAGACTAAAGCTTAGAGAAACTAAAGAATGGAAAATATTTAAAAAGGCAAAGGGACACGTGGAATACAGTGAATAAGTTTAATATATATATGAGTGAACTCTTAGAAGGAGAGTGAAGAATGGGGTAGAAGTAGTCCTGGAGGTAATGATAACTGAGAATTTTTCCAGACAAATGAAAGTTACCATGCTAAAGACTCAAATCCTGTGAATCCCAAGCTGAAAAAATATAAATAAAACCACAGCCAGTAAATATAAACATAGCCATAGCTAGCAAATGTAAAAAGATATTTCTGTCAGGAAGGTGACTGGAGTAGAAGAGGTGAAGAGATTGAGCAAAAAAGAAAGAAAGGCAAAGAACGCATGGATGTGGACAACAGTGTGGTGATTGCTGCAGGAAGGGGGAAAGGTGGAGGAGGGGAGGGGAGACTAAGGTGATGGACAGGAGACTTACTTGACTTGGAGTGATGAACACACAATACAGTATACAGATGATGTATTGTAGAATTGTGCACCCGAAACCTGTATAATTTTATCAGTGGGTGTCACCCCAATAAATTCAATGAGGAGAAGAAGAATTTCTATAGTAGCCAGCAAAAAGATATATTGAATATTACCTTCAAAGTAAGGATATGGCAAAGAAATGATTTCTCAAGAGAGATGAAAGCAAAAAATTTTCAACGTGCTAAGAAAAAATAACTGGTAACCTAGAATTCTATGACTAAAGAAAAGATCCTTTAGAAAAAGCCATTTTAAGATAGACAAATCAATAGAATTTGTTACCAGGAGACCTGAATTAAAGGAAATACAGTCTGCAGAATGGAAAGGAAACTACTTCATATGGGAACTTGAAGATACAGGAAAAATGTAGACTGATAAAAGTAAATATTGTGAATAAATCTTAAGGCAGCCTGTTTAAAATAGTGATAATTTCTTGCAGGTATGAAAATATACATATAAAGGTTAAGTACATAACAATATTAGTATATAAGCTAATATAGTAGTTTCCAAGATGACCCCTAGTGATCTTTACCTCCTATCTTCCTCATATCCACATCTCTGGGTAGTTCTTCCCTTTTAACACTGTACCAAGGTCTTGGAATCATATTGGTCTATGTACCCAGTAGCATGTAGCAGGATGTTATGGCATATCACTGTCAGGACTAGATTTTTAGAATGAAGGAGATAAAAAGAAACAGACTTCCAGTTATAAAAAAGTCATGGGGATGTAGTAGTGTACAGTATGGTAACTGTAGTTAAAAATATTGTATTTCATATTTGAAAGTTGTTGAGAGAGTAGATCTTCAAAGTTGTCATCACAAGAAAAAATTTTGTAACTCTGCGTGGTGACAGATGTTAATTAGAATTACCGCGATGGTCATTTTGCAGTATATACAAATATCAAATCTATGTTGTACACTTGAAACTAACAATATTTTATGTCAGTTATATCTTATTTAAAAAGAAAAGATTATAAAAGATACTTCGGCTTACATCCTGGGTGCACACACCCTCATGCTCTCTCTCATTTTTCAATATGGAAAATTCTTCTGTATACTCAGCCTGTGGAGGGCCTCATATGGTAAGGAAATGAGATCACTGGACAAGAAGGCAACAGAGGACTACCAACAATCATAAATGACCTTGGAAGTGAATCCTCCTATCTCATTCATGCTTCCAAATAATTGAAGCCCCAGCCCACACACAGCTTGACAATAATCTCACAAGAAATCTCAAGCCAGAACAACCCAGTTAAGCTGCTCCAGATTCTTGACCTGAGAAACTATGTGACATGTATGCTTTGTGAAGCCACTAAGTTTGGGGATAATTTATTATGCAGCAATAGATAGTAATACAGATTTTGATAAGTAGAAGTAGTGTGCTGCCTATATAACTTGGAATGTGTTGGTGGTTTTGGAACTGGGCAGTGGATAAAAGCCATTAGAACTTAACAAGAGTATTAATGAAAGCCTAAAGAGCCTTGAATAAATTGGTAATAGAATTTCAGAATTGGAGGAAGGTGCCAATGAGGACTTAAAAGAAAGTGAGGCAAGCCTTATTAAAACCTAGAAGAAAGTGGTCTCTGTTATAAGGTTGCAGAAAGTTTAGCCACATGATAATTGTAGTAAATTAAAAGATAAAAAAAATATATCTAATGAACTGAACAATCTGCCAAAATGTCGAAAGTACTGCCTGATTTCCTCTTCTGCTGCTATACTCAGATGTCAGGGGAGAGAGAGAAGCTAAAGAAAGGACTGTAAATAAAAAGGAACAAAGACCTCCTAGTTTTGAAGATTTCTAGCTTCTCCAGAAGACAGACTGCTAAAACTAAGAAGTTCTCTGAGCAAAGATCAAACTCAAGTCACTTTCAGGAAAATATGGTCTAAAGTTGAAGCTTAGGTGTGATTATAAAACTCATTGTTAAGACCTCTGAAAAGTCAGCCCTGGCTGGTGTGGCTCAGTGGATTGAGTGCTGGCCCACAAACGAAAGGGTCACCGATTCGATTCCCAGGCAGGGCACATACCTGGGCTGCAGGCCAGGTCCCCAGTAGGCGTGCACGAGAGGCAACCACACATTGATGTTTCTCTCCTTCTCCCTTCCTTCCCCTCTCTCTAAGAAGAAATTAATAAAATCTTAAAAAAAAAAAAAACGCAGAAAAGTTGGTGATGGTGCCTCACAACTCTATTCAAACAAAAGGCCTTTCCCCTTTATCTAGTGAAGTTGAGAAGATGCTAAAAACTTCACTAGCTAAAAGGGAAGTGCAAATGAAAACCATAGTGTGGAACTGGCTGGAGTGGCTCAGTGGATTGAGCATCAGCCTGCCAGCTGAAAGGTGGCTGGTTTGATTCCTGGGCAGGGTACATACATGCCTGGGTTGTGGGCCATGTCCCTGGTTGGAGGCATGCAAGAGGCAACCAATTGATGCCTCTTGATTGCCAACCTATTGATGTGTCAGAGATATCAATATCAGGTATTGTCAGGTATCCAGGCCATCTGACACCCTTCTGGCATCTATTATCCAGACCACTGGACATGACCAGACCTCCCAATATCTGACTTGATAATTATCCTGGACCAACCCTAGAGCTAAGAATGCAAGAATGATAATTTCTTTAGAATGTACTTTTTACTATAAGAACTCTTAACTTTCTTTGGAACACTCTGGGTTTTTGTCTAGCGTTTTCTCAGTTTATAAGACCCTTGAATAAATCTTTATCTCATTTTTTTTAATTCTTTTTTTTTTTAAGATTTTATTTTATTATTTCTTTTTTTTTTTTTAGAGAGGGAAGGGAGAGAGAGAGAGAGAGAGAAACATCAATGTGCGGTTGCTAGGGGACATGGCCTGCATCCTAGGCATGTGCCCTGACTGGGAATCGAACCTGCGATGCCTGGTTCACAGCCCGCGCTCAATCCACTGAGCTACGCCAGCCAGGGCATCGCTTATTTTTTTTACAAAGGAAAACAACAAATGAACAAAACAAACTTATGGGCACATACAACAATATGAAGGTTACCAGAGGGGAGGTGGAGTAGGGGAGAAGAAAGGGAAGACGGGGGTGAACTATATGGTGACAGAGGGAGACTAAACTGGATGGTGAGCACACAATGCAGTATACAGATTAGGTATTGCAGAATCGTACACTTGAAACTTCCAGAGTATTATTAGCCAATGTCACCCCAATAAATTTAATTTTAAAAAATTGTTAATAATGAAGGTACTTAGTATTGGTAAATATATATAAATACCTAATTTAAAGTCTGTTTTAATCTACAGCTTCCTTCCCACCTCTTCTCCCATCTTGCATTTTATTTATGTAATAACTAGGCTGCATGATTGATAGAAGAAAAAAACAGAATTTTATAGTATATTTCATCCTTCTCTCAACATTCAGGCTTCTAAGAACAATAATGCTTATAAGAAGCTTAAAGGCTTTGTGCTCTTCAGCAGAAACTCCGGGTAGAGAGGACTTCTGTGTGTGTAACTTTTGTCTAGTGGAATGAACTCCAGTGAGAGCCACTGGAAACCTACAGTGTTTTCAAGAACCACTGCCATCTTGAACTGCAGAGACAATGTAAAATGAAGGAGGCTTTTGACCTCCCAGACTTCTACAAACAGAAATCAGACAAAGAATTTGCTCAACTGCAAATATGTATTAGCTTTTTATGAAAAAGACATGACCCAGAAAGCAGAACCTAGTGTTAAGAAATGAGTCCTATTGAAGGATCTTTTCAGTATTTGTCCAGGTGGATTTCAGAATTGCTATAGGCCATTGGCTCCTTTGTACCTCCTCTTCCCCCGTTTTTACAGGAATGTATAAAAGATTATCCTTCTGTATGTCCCATCATTTTATTCAGGGTATGTGTGACACAGAAAACTTATAACTTAGTCCACATGCCTGTAGATTAAGGGGAACTGTACTCCAGATGCTTAAGGAACTACCTCCAAGGATCTTTGTCTACACCTGGATTAGATATAGATAACAAGTTTCTGAACTTCGAGTTGGTGTTATAATGGGATGAGGGTAGACTGTGATAGCCAGCTGCGAAGATACTCTCCAGTGATCACCACCACATGGTATTCACACTGTATGGTAACCTCCCACATTGGATCACGGTTGGCCTGTGTGACTAGTAAAATATGGCAGAAGTGATAGTATGTTAATTCTGAGATTAGTTTATATGGGTAGTTCTAACTTCAAAATGCTCTTTTACTGTCTCTTGGGTCAGTCACTCTGAGTGAAACCTGCTATGAAGGTAGCCTGTAGATCCACATGATGAGAAAGTGAAGTCTCTGACAACAGCTAGAGAGGAACTGAGGCCTGCCAGCAACCACATGAGTGAGCTTGGAAGCTGGTCTGAACAACATGATTAACTCTCATGACCCGGTGACTGCGTAGCACTTAGTGCAAAAGACAAATTTCTTTATTCTAAAATTGTCTAATATTTTCAACTGAAAAAGAATAACAACACAACATAAAAGCGTGATTAAAGCTATTCTTAGAAGGAACTTTATGTAGCTTAAATGCATATATTAGAAAAGAAGAAAGTCTGAAAATCAAGAAGAAAATGAAATTAAACCTGATAGTCAAGAAAGAATAATGTATAGTAGACACTAAGGAAATTCAAAAAAAAATACGCTAGGTTAACAAAGTTTACTCATGATAAAAACATTGAAATGAGACCAATAAAATAAAGATGACTCCTATCAAGCTTGATCAAAAATAAAAAGAGAATGGGCACAGATGACCTATATTAGTAATGAAAAGAGCACATCATAGCAGAACCTAAAGATTTTTTAAAAGATTATGTTTTGAACAACTTTATGCAATTTGAAATTTTAGCTGAAAAGGACAAATTCCTACAAAAATATAACTTAATGTTGAAACAGTGAGAAATACAAAACTGAATGGCACTTAGTGATTAAAGAAATAAAATTGTTAAATGAAAATCTTCCCACAAAGAAAAATGCAGGTCCAGAAGGTTACATTAATATATTTTACCAAATATTTAAGGAAGAAGCATACTGATCCTATTCTCTTTCAGAAAATAGAAAGCTTCTCAACTTATTTTGTGGCTAGCATAAACATGACACAAAACCTTGAAGGGCATTACAATACAATTACAGGTTAGTCTTATTCATGAACATAGATGCCTAATTTCAAAAAACAATTTAGCAAACCAAGTCAAACGATAAGTAAAAAGGGCAATAAATGGCTAAACTGCATTTTTTCAGATGCTATTTATTTATTTATTTATTTATTTTATTTTATTTTAAGAGAGGGGGGAAAGGAAGGAGAGAAACATCAGTGTGTGAGACAAACATCAATTGGTTGTCTCCTGCACGCTACCCGATAAGGGATGGCCCCACAGCCCAGGCATGTGCCGGACCAGGAATCAACCTTGAACCTTTGGCTTTTCAGGAGAATGTCTAACCCACTGAGCCACACTGGTCACAGCTCAAATGCAATTTTGAAAATTACTTATAATTTTGGTAGCAGTTGAATGAAGAAGAAAAATAACCTCAATAGATGCAGAAAAACATTTGGTAAAATTCAGTATTCATGTATTTTTTTAAACTCTTTTTTTTTTTTAAAGATTTTATTTATTTATTTATTTTTTTAGAGAGGGAAGGAAGGGAGAAAGAGAGAGAGAGGGAGAAACAGCAATGTGCAGTTGCTGGGGGACATGGCCTGCAACCTAGGCATGTGCCCTGACTGGGAATTGAACCTGCAATGCCTGGTTCACAGCCCGCGCTCAATCCACTGAGCTACACCAGCCAGGGCTATTTTTTAAACTCTTACAAATGAAAGACTAGGAGTAGAAACTATGCAGATACACTTATTGATAAAAATATTCAAAGCTTGCCCTCTCAGATCAGGCACAAGACAAGGATAACTGTATTAGAAGTTTTAGCCAGTATGGTAATGCATGGAAAGAATGAAAATAAATAAGGGTTGAAAAAGAAGAAATAAAATTGTAATGGTCTAGGAGACATAATTTTATATGTTGAAATTTTTTAAAAATTGTACTGATACACAATTAGAATTAAGTTTAGCAGGTAGGTGGATATAACCAGCAAATAAAGTTGAATTTTGAAGTTATGTTTATAACAGATCAAAATACTTAGGAATAAACCAACAAAAACAGCTTTTCTACACTGAAAATTACAAAACGTTACTGAGCAGAATTTAAAAAGACCTAATGAATTAATGGTCAAAGGAGTCACCAGACTTTTTTCTGTAAGGGGACAGATGCTAAATATTTTCAGCTTTATGGGCCAAAATAGTCTCTGTGGAAACTACTCATCTCTACTGTTTGGGGTGCAAAAGCTGCCATAGACCACACATAAATGAATGGGTATGGCTGTGTTCCAGTAAAATGTTATTTAAAAAAAAATAGATGATGAGTCAGATTTAGTTTGTGGGTCATAGTTTGCCCACCTTGATCTATGCACTGATTAATTTATGCTTACCACCATAACAAAACAGCGGTAACTAGATAACATTTGCATCGTCTTTAGAATATATTTCACCATCTATTAAGTAGCCTTAATAAAAATTGCAAGAATATAAAGATGGATGGTCAACTGTTCAGTTCTCTATTTAAATGACTTTATCTGTTGTTTGTAATGTGTAGGTTTTATTTGGATCCTGGTTGAAACACTATATTTAAATGAGACAGGGGAGACAATTTGAGTATTGACTATATATTTGATATTAGGAGATTCAATTGAATTATTTTAGTTGTGATAATGCTATTATGATTATGTTTCAGTCCTTGTTTTTGAAAAATGAAACACATCCTGTACTATTTGTGGATAGAAAATAATATGTAGGATTTGTTATGTATTAAAAACTATTATTTCATCTTTGTGTTATACTTCTGTGCTTTTCTGTCGTTACCACTAGGTGCTCTCACTCTGACTCCAGAGCCTAGGTCTAATGCACCTGTTATGCCTAGCACTAAGTATAGATGCTTCGTAAGAGCTGCAAAAATGAATGTAGCTAATTCCTCAAAGATAGTAAATGTGTCCATTAAGCCTAGTGTTACTAAATTGTTGTAGTGTAACAGATTTCTTTAGAAAATCCTTTCTATTTCCAAAAGAGAAGAAATAGGCACTTGGAGTGCAGGCCTTGAATTAATGAAAATATTTTTATATAACCATAAGCTTTATATTTCGGACAGAGAGCTATTTCATCTTGTGCTTGTTCTGTGTTTATAGGAATATAACATTATATTTCACTTACAAAAAAAAATTTTAACCGTCACCTCTAATTCTGAAGCATAACTATTTGAATATTCACCTTCAGTCTTGAATTTCAAATGTATTATTTTAATGGTTATAATAATAGGCAAATATAACTTTATTTTCTATTTATGTAAGCCTGTTTCTTTTAGTCTTCATAGCCATTTTAGAAGTAGTAATATAATAAATATGTTAGTATTCTAAGTAGTGATAGCGAGTGTTTTAGTAATGTAAGATATTGCTAGAGAGAAGGAAAAAATGGAAAAATTCTGAATCCCAATAAAGTGTAGATTTTGAAATCCTGATGGGTTTTTTTTTCACTGTTTACAACAACTTTCTGACAGTTAAATCATCAGGTATTTTTCAGGAAAATACCCACTGGTATTATGAAAATTGTCTTAAAAATATTTTGTATAACTCAATATAAATTATTATGTGGGATCTCCATATTTTTGTTATTTTATCCTGTTTCTTTATTTCATTACCTGACTTGTTCATTTCCTTTTTCCCATAAAAATGAAGCCTGTAGTTTTTAGCAACTTACCAAAGATTAGTAGCCATCTTAATATAATATTATTTTAGGATTGCTAATCAGATACTGAGTCTTAGAGGAGAAATTTTTAATCGATGCTAATATTTGATTCCTAGTATTTCTACTTAAATATAGCTACAAGCAATATCTTTTGCTACATTCTTAACTTCAAAATAAATGAGCATAAGAGATAAAACATTATGTTAGTTAAGAGAAGTGATTTATATACTGGTTTGTGAAATGAATTAAGTTAATAGAAAGAGAGGTGCAGGCTGTTAACCTGTTTTAGAAGTGAAATAAAATATATGACAAAGTATCATAAAAATTGTGTTGCCTTGGACATTAAGTGCTAAATAAACTAAATTTGAATTTTTTGAGCTTAAACAATTTCCCTACAAGTAAAAGAAATTTTTAAGTTGCTTACTAAATTGATGCTAAGCTTGTGAGTACAAGAGTCATTTGGAGCCTCCCTTTTGCCATATTTGTCTAATGTATCACATATCAGGCTGATGACTATTTTCAGCAACAGTATTCATGACTGAAATCCTACAGTTAACCTTTAGAAGATCAAAAGGAAATATACTTATTAAAAAGGTGACCCTGATATATGCTTGTTTTCTGTATTTCTGCTTAATTGCTTGCATGCTTAGCAGCTTTTTTTTCATTTGTTGCATAGAACTATAAGTGTACATTTAAAGGTCAAACAAAGTCATCTTAAGATGAAAAACTAACATATCAGTTCAGGGCACAGATGAATATTTTGGCAGCAGTAATTTGGAGTTATTTTAAAATATTTTAATGTAAAAAGTGATACAACTATTGCTGATTTAAATTGTATAAAACTCAATTTTACAAGGTTTTTCGCTTAAAATCAAGTATGAAAAGCTCTAAGTTATGTCTCTATCTTTAATCAGAACTATATATATATTTTGAGTAGACTTCTTCATCATAAATACTGAATATATTCATTATGCACCTAAGTATCTTCATAGTCAGTTGAATACCTTTCTAAATTATTAGTTTTTAATATGATTATTCATATTCTGTTAAATGTTAAATTTCCCAAGTGTTTTTTGCTTTTTCAAATAATCAGTATATTTTATCTTATGTTGATATATTTTACCTGTTACAGTTTTTTGTTGGAGATCTGTGTTTTTTTCTATAGCCTCTTCAGAGAAACGTATTCTATTAGAGACAATGGAATTATAGTGCACTGTAGCTGACACTGTTTTGTTTTACTTTTTAGGTGGTCGAACAGGGTATGTTTGTCAAGCACTGCAAAGTAGAAGTATATCTCACAGAATTGAAGCTCTGTGAAAATGGAAACATGAACAATGTTGTAACCCGAAGATTTAGCAAAGCTGACACAATAGGTAAAGCAAGATCCTCTCTGTTGAATCATTGCTATTAGAAATTTAATTATAATTCTATTTATTATATGCTACTAAGATGGTGATGATTTTAAGGTTCTATACATAACATTATAGATTTACAAGCCTGATGCAATATATGTTAGCTTACAGTTGAATTATTTATAGTTTCTAAATCTGTTTTACATTATTAGATGAATTTAACATTTGTACCATTTTACTTTTTTTAAAAAAAATCAAATAATTTTAGTATAGCGTTGGAAATGTACATTTTGCTTGTAACAGGATTATACGTTGAAGTAGAGCTTTTATAGGTAGTAGATTGGGGAATTACACTCTCAAATATAAGTGTACCTAATTCCCTTTATATATTTATGTATCTACATATTTATATATATTCATATATCTACATATGTAAATGAAATATACATAAATTTTTTCATTCTATTTAAAAGTTACGTTTTTTTTTGAGTGTTGAAAGTTCTTTATGCATTCTTTTTTTTTAAATTTTATTTTAATCATTGTTCAAGTACAGTTTTCTCTCCTTTACTCCCCATCCAGCCCACCCTCCCCTCCCTCCCATAAAAGTTACATTTTAATTTCAGATCAAGATATATTGAATAAAATGATTTCTAAATAAATGATTAGTAATTTAATAACAAAATTATAGTACTTTTTCATAAAAACATCCTAAAATAAAAATTATAAGAGGTAGTTACTGGAAAACAAGATGATGGTAATAATTTCATCTTGTTGGAAAATGTAAGTAGACAGTGGTGATAACACTTAATGCAGCACACCTAAGTGAGGAAGAGAGGCTAGCACATTTATAAATTATAGCACTGTATAGTTTTCCTTGTTAGAACCACTCATTAAGTATACTTTGATTAAAAGTAAATAAATGTATTTATGAATTTCATAAGTCATTTAAATGATTTTTTACCACTTACCAATTTCACAGAAGGAAAATACTTTTAACCTATATTGTTCATAAAATTAATATCATCCTTTCAATACCCAGTGCTTGGTTAATCCTAATGTTTTCACCAAATAAAATATTATGTATGAATTTTTTATCTTTACCCTCTTTATTTTAGCTTGGACATTTATAAGTTTGAGATGCAATTTCAATAAACTCAGTCATCTTTTTTAAATGAATACTTAAAATATTAGGAATTCCATATATAACTATCATATTATTATGAAAAAATAAGTTTTCAACTTCTAGATTTATGGAACATATTTAGGAAAAGAAAACATTTCCACATACTAAATACTGAAAGTTTTCAACTTAATACAGTAGTGCCTCCTTATCAGTGGGCCATATGTTCCAAGTACCCCAGTGGAAGCCTAAAACCAGTGAAAATACTGAACCCTATATGTCCTTCTACTGTATGTCCTCCTGTACATACCTACCTATGATAAAGTTTAATTTATAAATTAGGCACAGTAAGAGATTATTAGTAACAGTAATAACTAATAACTAATAGAATAGTTGTGACAATATGCTGTAATAAAAGTTGTGTGAATGTGGTCTTTCTCAAAGTATTTAATAGTATTATATTCACCTTTTCACTTGAATATAATACTATTCACCTTTAAGGAAGCACTTTATGGGCTCTCTTTAGCATTCCCCAATTCCCTCATCACTACTCCTGTACTTTGGGACCATTATTAGGTAAAATAAGGGTCATTTGTACACAAGCACTGCAGTACCATAGCAGTCAATCTGATAACTAAGACAACTGTGGAGTGACTGGGTGTCAGGTAACATATCCTGGTAGGATGTGCCAGACAAGGAACGATTTGCATTCTAGGCAGGACAGAGCAGATAGCACGAGATTTCGTCACGCTACTCAGAACTCGTGCCATCTAAAATTTAAGAATTGCATATTTTTGGAGTTCTCCATTTAGTATTTTCAGACTGCAGAAGGCGAAATTGTAGATGGGGGGGCTACTGTATATAAAATTGCATTAAACATGATACGAAAATGTGCACGATAAGAATCTAAGTCTACCAAGGAGGATAGTGTATGAAAATTAATTCTGAGACTAATCTCTGAAATGTTCAGTCAATTGGAATATGAGAGGCTACCTCTTAAAATACTTGATATACATAATGTTTTTTTAGTTATCTTTGAAATTTAATATTTTCTTCTACCTCATTTCTATAGGAAAATTATATATAAAATGAGATCATTAGAATTTTAGTTTAGAACATTAGTTTACTGAATAATATTTTAAAACTTACATGAAAATTAGCAGTTAGTTTGATTTCTAAATTCAGAACAAGCATCATGGAGTTCTCACATTAAGTTCTAAGCAAGAATTTATTAAGGAAATATGCAATTTGTAAAGAATTTCTGCTTCAAAAAATTAATGATTTGGCCTTACCCAGTGTGACTTGGTTGTGCGGTGTCCTGCAAACTGAAAGGTCATAGATTTAATTCCCAGTCAGGGCGCATGCCTAGGTTGTGGGTTTGGTCCTGATAGGTATGTGTAGAAAAGGCAGCCAGTCAGTGTTTCTCTCTTACATGGATGTTTCTCTCCCTCTCCTTTTCCTTTCTTTCCCCTCTGTCTAAAATCAAAAAGCATTATCCTTGGGTGTGGATAAAATATATAAATGAAAAGTTTTATTTTTATAGATTTAATCAGTGCAGTTTACATGTACTAATACTTTTCAATGCTACATGTATTGAATATATGCCTTAAAATTGTGTATGAGCTGAATTTTTGTAGGTAAAATATTTTTTATTAGCACAGTGGTTTCAAACTGCATTATTAATATTTAGTCATTAAACTGTGGAGTAAAGAGAATGGAATAGAAAATATTACAATATAATAATCAATATATGTATGTGAATACTGATCACAATTTTTTCCTGGAAGTCTTAGTTTTAAAAGTTTGAAAATCTAGATTAGAGCAACTTTGCTTTCTGTGCAAAAAGTTTTACAAAAATTATTAAAGTTAACCATGTCAGGAATTTTAGGGTTTTAGTTATCATAGTACTTAGTAGTTATTGAATACTTACTACATACTAGGAACTTTAGAGGAATTTTTAATTTAAACTTCAGTGCTGTATTATCATCTTTCAGGTGGTAAAGCTGAGGCTTCCAGAGGTTATGTAACATACCTATGTTCACCCTGGTTCCAAGTGATAGAGCCAGTATTTTAATTCCATAATGAGGGATTTTATATCAGAACTTTGTGTCTTAATTGCTGCCATACACCATTTATGCAAGTGTTAATTTGGCTGATTTTGTTTTTCTGAAGTAAGTTTTGAAACAATAAAGAATTTGGATAGTAAGAAAGAAAACATGGAATATATTATTTCCTTTCTAGTCTTTTTAAAAATTGTAATAAAAAATGATCAAAATAGCTATGTACATAAAATATAGCTATATAATTATATAAATAGAATTAAGAAATATAAATACCGGTTTTTGTTTTTACCAAATTAATAAGTGTTTCTTTTTCAGCTAGTACTACCTACATTGATTTATAATTAAAATGATATTAGCCATAAGCAGAATCTAATTAATTTACCACACTCAGAACCAATATACTTTGCCTTTGAATATTTTTCTTCCTAAATTAATATATTTGTGTATTGAATGTTCCACTAAGAAAGATAAATTTTGGCTTTATTTTTTCTTTAAGGATAACACTAAAAAATAATTTTTGTTATAAAACTTCTTGAAAAATACTTTATGTTTACAAGATTTATTAATAGAATTGCCTAATTTTAACATCAAGTGTTTCTACTAGAAATATTTGTCACAGTTTTATCTGTGTTAATATTTTTCTACCTCTGTATGCTTTTTATTAACTGCCTAATGGAATCAGATTAATATATGGGGAAAATATACACATGCTGTCAATGCCTTGATATTCTTTTTTATTGAATTTATTGGGTGACATTGGCTAATAAGATTTTATAGGTTTCAAGTGTGCATTCTTTGATACACGATCTATATGTCACATTGTGTGCCTACCACCCAAAGTCAAATCATCTTCCATCGCCATATATTTGGCTCCCTTTTTCTTTGCTACTCCTCCAACCCTGAACCCTCTGATAACCACCATACTATTGTCTGTGTCTATCAGTTTCAGTTTTATATCCCAACTGTGAGTGAAATTCACCCTCCAGTGATCTTGATCTGCACCCAGACTCAGCCACCAATTCCCGTAGACTGTCACTATCTAAAAGTGCACTTGCCAAATCTCAGTTTGTGCATTCTGCTTTCTGACTCCCACTTCCTCTGCTGCCATTCTCTTTTGAGCCTAATACATCAGATATTCAAGCCTACCACTCCCTTGATCCTGTTTCTGTGGTAGTTTTTAATACCTCTGCATTGATAAATGCCATGGTAATTTCAAAGTCTTCCATGTCTTTATAATCTGCCAGGAATATTAACATACTAATTATTCGATCAGTAAACACTTTCTCTTCACATGGCTTCCAGGGCACATGTTCTCACTAGCTGCATCTTCTCAGAGTCTGTTGTGACATACTCTATATAGTCCTGATCTTAAAACATCACTGTCTCCTGCTTCGTCCTTGAATCTCCCCTTTTTCTTGGTGATTTCCTCCAGTCTGCTGGCTTTAAATAATTTTCTGCATATTGATGTCTTTTAAATGTATGTCTTCTATACAAAACTTTTCTGTAATTCCATATCTTCACTTATGTCTTACAAGAATCCCCAAATAAATACGAAATTAAACTCTTTTTATTTTTCACTCTGCCTGTAATCTTAGGAGCATGTCTTCTTTAGCAGTTCTTTCAGAACCTAGTCTTAGTCTGACCACTTAAGATTGCTTCTACTGCTCCCACCACTACCACCTTGTTTAGGATTGTTGCAGAAGCCTAATCTCTCCCCCCGATACCTGTACTCCAGTTTGTTCTTCACTGACAGCAAAATGAACATTTAAAATGTCAGTTAGAACATTTCCCTACTTTGATCAAAGCTCTGCAGCGGCTTTCCTTTTTCTCAGATAAAGTAGGATAATTTCATAACTCACAAGGTTCTATGTGACCCTACATGAGTACCTTTATGTTCACATTTTTACCTTGCTTTTCTCACTTAAGTCACATTTGTGCACAATGCTGTTCTAAAAAATGCCAAATACATTCCCACCTCAGGGCCTTTGCATTACACCTTCTGCCTGTAATGTTCTTTATGGGCAGATAGCAAAATTCCCTGAAGAAGAAATTCCAATATGTGTTTATACATTTAGATTATGTGTATAAATATCTGTGTATTAATAGAAAAAAATGAAAGAAGAAATATCAAAATGTTAACAGTGCTTATCTTTAGGAAGACATTTTACTTGTACTGTATTTGTATTTTCTGAATTTTTGCAATGATCAAGAATTATTTCTCCAGTAAGGAAAAAGTATTTGGTTTTATAGAAAAACTGCAGTGACTTCCCTTCCTCAGCTTTTTCCTCTGTCCTCCTACCTACATAATGTTCTGTTCCTTGATTCAGGTGCTGTTTACATTGTGTGTCCACTTTGGAAATTTTTCATGATATACTGATAATTTTCTGCATTTTGCTGTATACATTTATACTTCAATAAAAAAAGTTACCCCTCCCCAATTATAACATGCAGTATATTTATTTATGTAATTATTTAAATATTCTGACTAATTTGCTCTGTTACACTATAAGATGTACTGCTAATTTAATGCCCTAATCAAAATCTTATTGACTATAAGACTAATAAAGAGCATTAGCTGCTAAATAGAACATAAACAGTATCATTGGACTAAATTTAGTTATGTAAAATAGGCAGGGGTGTTTGTATTTCTTCAGAGAAAATGTAGGCTTAGTATTTTGTAAATAATGTTTTTTTTTCCCAAAACTAATCAAGTATTCTAAAATTTAGAGGTATTTTATATTTCTTCATATTTCATATTTTAATTAGTATACTTGAGTCTAAGTCAAGCAAGTTATTGACCAGAATTCAATAGATTTAATAGTATTTTCTAATATCTCTTTCTAATGCTTAAAAATTTTAAAGATTTATTTAACTACATAGTACTGAAGCTTAATTGCATTTGTACTTTCAAATATGTAGATATTTCTGTCTTATAGTGGGTTAAGCTGTTCCAGTTAAAAAAATAAAAAATAAAAAAGACTTCTTCCACTTAGATAGTTGATTTATAAGTAAGTAAAATATATGATTTTAGCTTCAAAACAAGAAATTTTGACCAATACAGACATCCCTTCAAAGAAGGTCCTTTCTTTTGTGGCCATATATTCTATTTTTAGTTAGCTTTTTAAACTGTAAGTTATATTCAATTTAATATTAATCGTTCTGAAATTGGATATAATTAGAAATATTTTTCATTTGTAACATCTCTGAATCATACTTTATTTTCTTCTAACTCCTGTATATCATCAGAAAAATTACGTTGCTTTATTATAAAAGTAAAAATTTATTATAATGTATAAAAATTTAAAGTTTATCTTGTGTGACATAAAATGTGATGTTATATGGTTGAACTCCTGTACCTTTTGAGATCTCAATTTCCCCAAGTAATCATCTGTCAGAGTTATAATTACTATTTTGTTCTTTAAAAAACATACCTTCTTTATTGGTTTTTATGTATTTTTTTTTCATATTTGTTCATCTATTTTTACTATCATACCAATATTTTAAATTTAGTATTTTTATGCTGGTGAACACTTAGCTCCGTGTGGTATATATTTAAAGGTTTATTATATTTATCTATCTTTTCTCCTTAAATCTAGATACAATTGAAAAGGAAATAAGAAAAATCTTCAATATTCCAGATGAAAAGGAGACCAGATTGTGGAACAAATACATGAGTAATACATTTGAACCTCTGAATAAACCAGACAGCACCATTCAGGATGCTGGTTTATACCAAGGACAGGTATTGTTTAGCAGCGCTATTTATCTTAAGCATACCATACATGAAACTTTCTGGAGTCACAAACATTTTTTGGATATCCTGGTAATCTGTGTGGGGTTCTGCTGGCTCTGGCTTCCTTTTTCTAACTCATTTCTTCTCTTCCCCTGCTGGACACTAGCCATACCTTCTGTTTCCCTTCTTGAACTTGAATATAAAAAAGAAGTCATGTTCCATCAAAAAAAAAAAAACAGCTGATAAGATAAGTCAGCAAACTTTCTGTAAAGGGTCAAATAGTACATATTTTTCCCTCTACTGTCCATATGACCTCTGTCACAACTACAACTCTGCCACTGAGGTAGCACAAAAATAGCCATTAGAGAGGATATGTAAATATGGAAATGGCTGTGTTCCAATAAACTATTTCCAAACACAGTCAGTGAGCTAAGTGAACTGTAGTTTACCAGCTACCACAGAAGGTGTCAGCCTCTTCTTCTTTCTTTATGATATAATCCAAATAAATGAATGTGTTGAGAAATCAGCAAGTCCTACTGATTCTATCTTCTGATTGTTTCTTGAATTAATCTCTTATGTCATTCCCAGCCCCTGTCTTTCTTAACAGATCCCTCTGCCTCCGGTGTTTTGCATGTCCACTCTCAATATTCTGTATTTCTGTCAGAATCCTCTTTCTAAAATGCATACCTTATTATTTTCTTTTCATAAACCTTTTCTAGCTCCTTAACAATTACAGAAAAAAGTCCAAGCACCTTAACACAGCTTACAGTTTGACCTTTTGCCAGTCTTCCATCATCTTTAAATTATCCTTGTTTTGTGATTTACACTCTAACAAAACCAAACTGAACCACTTGTGCCCTAAACATTACTGTGTTGTTCATCCTCTAGTGCATTCCTACATATTGTTTCAAAGGCCTTCTTCCCATTCCCTGCATCCAGTCAGCAAAAGTTTTTTTTAACATAAAAATACTCATATTAACCATTAGTTCTGTCATGTAGTGTAACCAGATCAGATTATTCGTTCTTCATTTCCAGCTCAGATGTAAAATTATCTCTTCAGCCTTTCTAATCTATTTTTATCAATATCTATTTGAGGTATAGGATTTTTCTAGTTTGGAGAAAAAGTTACTCCCTTAACTTCCATAATAATTTATGTATGTCTTTTGTATCATTATGTACTTCAGTTATTTATATATTGAGCTCCTCTACTAGACTATGAGGTGTTGGTTTTGATTGGACTGTCTGTCTTATTTATTTTTGTTTTTATTATTTTTAGTACTTACCACAGAGCCTGGTGCTCCAATGTATGGAAGATTTTGTCTTGTTTTGCTTTGTTTTATTTAAAATTACTATTGACATCAGTAATATACAAGTTGTTAAAAATTCAAAGGAACAGAAGGAACTTAATTTTTAGTAAATGTTTGCTACATGTCAAATCTTGTAATAAGATATTAAAGCAGTGATTTTCATACTTATTTTAGCCATTATATTCTTAAGTGAAATATTAAAAATTTAATATGTTTTACAATTCAAAGGAGAGTTGCCTAATTGAAGCTGGAGTGGGGAACTTGGAACTTTACTGGTTAGGCAACACTCCCCTTTTGCCAGCCAACTTTCTCTTTCTTGGCTGCCAAGAGAATAAATCTCTCTCCTTGGTTACTATTCAGCAGGCCTTGAGGTAGCTCATAGTACAATTTGAAATATATAGTGTTATTTCTTTAACTCTTTTCAGTGATTGATCTTATGTAATGGCTATTATTATTTCTATCATGTACATTAGAAAACTGAGGCTTTGAGAATTTAAATAATTTGATCATCTTGCTAGGGATGCATTTACCAGATTTTGAAATAGGAACGTTTCCCAAAATGTGCATTAAGTTTTCCAGATTTTATAAGTTATTTTCTGAGTAATGATAAATAAAATAAACACTGTCCTGGACTTTTAATTTTTTTTTACTAAAATTGTAAGTATTCTTATTAGGGAGTGAAATAAAAATATATTACTGAAGAGTTTGCCCCCCAAAATGAGTGATTCTTATCTCTCTTCCTTGTGTGTGTGTGTTTGCAATTCCTTGTGTCTTATAATTGAATCCTTAAATTTTTGTCTCCTTTGCCCAGCTTTGGAACCAAAACGCAAATATCTCTTCACTTTGTGTGCTGTGTCCTTTAATTAATCAACAGGGTTACTTTAGTTTCTTAGTGAATCCAGCTAGTCTTCTAAAACTCTTTTAACGTTGGTGTTAAGAAAAGCACTTTTTTATTGTATCATATTTTTAGGTGTTAGTGATAGAACAGAAAAATGAAGATGGAACATGGCCAAGGGGTCCTTCTACTCCTAAGTAAGTGCTTCCACTTTTTATGGCATATTGCATGATTTAGAAGCCTTTGATTTGAGATGATGAAATCCAGAACGATAGAATCTAATTGTGTGCTGTACATATATTCTTTATATTTTAATATTTTGTTTTCAGTATAGGAGTTATCTAAATTTGTATCTAAATTAATATTCTGTTACTAAAAAGCCTTCCAATTCAAATTTCTTACAGAATGAGGTACAGTATAAAGGTTATAAAATGCTGTTATATTGTCTAATACAGTTAAATCACTGTTAAACATTTTGTTTAATATTTTGTTTTAAGTTTGTGATATTCTCAAGTGTCTGTTAAAAGTACATTCTTTATCATGATTCTGCTATGAAAGTAATATTTTTATTTATTAAAATCAATGTTTCAGAATATAGAAACACAAGTAGAGATATAAGAGTATAAGGATTGCTTTTGATAGTAAATGAGGGATGAAAAGATTAGAAATCTTTTTAACTTTTTTAAAATTGTGGTAAGAACACTTGAAATCTACCATCTTAACAAATTTTTAAGTTCACAATATAGCATTGTTAACTCTAAGCAGCACATCATTGTACAGCAGATCTTTAGAATTTGTTCATCTTGTGTAATTGAAACTGTTCCTGTTGAACACTAACTTTTTATTTCTTCCTTCCACCAGTAACCACCATTTTACTTTGTTTCTATGAGCTTGACTAGTTTAGATACTTCATATAAGTAGAATCACACAGTATTTGTCCTAATGTGACAAACAAATTTTACCGAGCATAGTATATCCCTCATTCATCCCTGTTATCACACTCAGCAGGTTGAATAATATTCCAATCTATGTATATACCACATTTTCTACAACCATTCATTTGTTGATGGACATTTAGGTTGTTTCCATATCTGAGCTGTTATAAATTGTACTGCAGTGAGCATGGGAGTGAAGATATCTCTATGAGATACTGATTTTGGTTTCTCCGGATAAATACCCAGAAGTGAGATTTCTGGATCATACTGTATTTCTATTTTTATTTATTTTTAACTTTCTACTGTTTTTCATGTCAACTGCATTATTTTACATTTTCATCAACAGTAAGGATTCCAATTTCTTCACATTCTTGTTAGCACATACCTTTCATTCTTTTGATAATAGCACCGTAATAGATGTGAGGGGATTCTCCTGGTTTTTAATAAGAATTTCTGCAATGATTACTTATGTTAACCATCTTTTCATATACCTGTTGACCATTTGTATGCCTTCTTTGGAGAAATGTCTATTCAAGTCATGGGTCCATTTTTTAATCCAGTTATTTGGTTTCTTTTGCTGTTGAATTGTAGGAGTTTCTTATATTTTTTGGATATTAATTCGTTATCAGATATGTGGTTTAAAGATTTAAAAATAAAGCCCAGATCCATAAAACCTCTAGAAGAAATCTTGGGGGAAGAGCTTCATGACATTGGTCTAGGATCTATACTCCATTATTAAAAACACTTAGGGCTAGTTAGACCTTTAAACCCTTGAGCCCTGACTGGTGTGGCTCAGTGGGTTGAGCACTGGTCTGAGAACTGAAAGGTAACAGGTTCGATTTCAGGTCAGGGCACTCGCCTGGGTTGTGGGTAAGGTCCCTGCAGTTGGGAGGTGGGATGTGAGGGAACTGATCTATATTTCTCTCCCTCTCTTTCTCCTTCCCTTCTCCTCTCTCTAAAAATAAATAAATAAAATCTTTTTAAAAATAAATAAGCCTTTGAGAAGTAAATATTGTGCATATGCCACCTATTATTTTATATTTCAGTAGAGTTCAGGAGGACCTGTCATAATCAAACACATTAATATTCAGTAAGCATTTACACTCAATAGGATAATAAGGACTATAAATAGTCTCATATTAGTTCATGTTAGATTACACTGAAATGAACTTTGAAAAAATTTTTAAGTTTCTAGAGCTTTTGGAGTTCCTGGTTTTCTAATAAAACTGTAGATCAGTATTTTGAAATGCTTAAAATAATGACTCAACTAAATTAATGATAATTTTTTATTTGCTAATCTAGTAAATCAGCAATTTTCAACTGGTGTGCCCCATGACATGCTATTTGCCACAAGAATTTTTAAAACATGCAATACCTGACCATTTACTCAGGGGCACTGACCTTTTTTCCCTTAGACTGCCAAATAAAAAATGAAAACAACCAACACAACAATAGCCTTCTGGTATGAATGAATCAAAATACCTTTTTTTGTCAAATTGGCAAAAAATATATTTTTTGATGTGCTGCAGAATTTTAGTCGTTGATGTGCGCCGTGAGATGCAAAAGGTTGAAGATCACTGTAGTAAATAAAAGAGAAGAAAGATCTGGAACTTACTTTTCTTCCAAACTAAAATGCATCTTTAATGAATGGTTCTCTATCCTTTTTACCTTGTGTAAAGTTTTTTAATTTAAATTTCATGAGAATGTGCCTAAATACATTAGTTACATTTTATTCTTACTCTACTCAGTTGGATATAATACAAGGGTAGAACTTACTATAAGAAGAATATAAAAAGTACATGGTAGAATTATGTAGCTTTCTTGAAGTTTTAGAAGTTAAGAATATCTTTATGAATATTCACATTTAGTCTTCAAGATTTTATTTATTTATTTTTAGGTAGAGGGGAAGAGAGGGAGAGAAACATCAGTATGTGGTTGTCTCTTGCACACCCCCTACTGGAGACTTGGCGCACAACCCAGGCATGTGCCCTGACTGGGAATTGAATTGTCGGCCCTTTGGTTCGCACGCTGGCACTCAATCCACTGAACCACACCAGCCAGGGCCACAGTAGTCATTAGATCAGATTTACTATTTTTCTTTTCTAGCTTACCTTTAGATTATTATATACTTGTTACAGCTTTAAATAATTTTTGATGTTACAGAATTGCTTGTGGGTTAACATAAAGTACCATGAGTTCCAAAGATTTGAGAGATCTTTTGGCCTTAAAATTATTAAATTTCACCTGAAAGGTTGAACTAATTATATATTTTCTTTTATTATCTCTATCTACTAGTACAATATCATACTTATTTACTTAAACAGCTGTAATACTTTCTTTTCTATGAGAAAACACAATTTCTTAAATAATACCCAACGCACAATACATGTGCAATAAATACTGGCAAAAGAAGGTGTATTACACTGAAGATGCATGAAAGTATAATTAAGTCCCATTCACTGAATTACCAGTTTAATAGGGAACCCAAATATTAAAACATGAAAAGTTACATATTCATTCACTATAAAATATGAGAAATACCACATAACCATATGTCATTGTCAAATGAGTTTATTAGAATATAAAAACAATTTTTGAAATCATTATTTGTGTATGAACAGACTCTAAGAAAACTAAGGATAAAAGGGAATTTTGCTCATTTGATAAAGCCTAAATGCCCAAAGTGTATAGTAAACATTGTATTTAATTGAGACATTTCGAACACAAGCCAAATAAGACTGGAAGTTAAAGTAATAAAATTTACTCCTTACATATTATGTGGTCATCTACATGAAATCCAAATACAGTCAGCAGACTAGAACTAAGAAAATTCAGTGAGATGCTCTAACATAAGATTAAACTGTAAAAATTAATAGGTGTTTTCTATACAGAAGTCAGCAATCTTTTTTATAAAGAACCAGATAGTAAGTATTTTCAACTTTGTAAATCATATGATCTCTGATTCAACTATAATTCTGCTGATAGAGCTTTAAAGCAGCCATAGACATTATGTCAACAAATAGGTATGGCTGTGTTCCAGTAAAACTTTTTTTACAAAACCAGGTGGCAAAGGGAATTTGGCTTGAAAGCCATAGATTTCTGATCTCTGCTAAATACCATTAGTAACCCACTTAGAAAATAGCATAACAAAAATTAACCTAATTAGAAATGTATAAAACCTTCAAGGGGAAAATGTCTAACTTTATTAAAAGACAAAATATTATGTACTATATGCCTTTTTTTAAAGCATTATTATATACAAGTTTTTCTTTTTTTATTGTTGTTCAAGTACAGTGGTCTCCATTTTCCCCCAAACCACGCACCCCCACCCTCAATCCTATCCCCTTTGGCTTTGTCCATGGCCCCTTTATACATGTTCCTTGACTAGACCCTCCCCCTTCCTTTCCCCATTATCCCCCTACCCCTACCCCTCTGGTTACTGTTACTGTCAGTTTGTTCTTTTTTGTCACTGTCTCTGGTTATATTTTGCTTGCTTGTTTTGTTGATTAGATTCCACTTACAGGTGAGATCATATGGTATTTTTCTATCACCACCTGGCTTATTTCACTTAGCATAATGCTCTCCAGTTCTATCCATGCTGTTGCAAAGGGTAGGAGTTCTTTCTTTTTGCTGTGTAGTATTCCATCATGTAAGTGTACCACAGTTTTTTGATCCACTCAATTACTGATGGGCACTTAGGTTGCTTCTGGCTCTTGGCTATTATAAATTGTGCTGCTATAAACATTGGGGTACATAGGTTCTTTTGAATTGGTGTTTCAGAATTCTTAGGGTATAATTCCAGCAGTGGTATTGCCGGGTCAAAAGGTAGTTCCATTTTTAGTTTTCTGAGGAAATCCCATACTGTTTTCCGCAGTGACTGCACCAGTCTGCATTGCCACCAACAGTGCACTAGGGTTCCGTTTTCTCCACAAGCTCTCTAGCACTTATTGTTTGTTGATTTGTTTATGAGGTAAACAAATCACACAGTGGTATCTCATTGTGGTTTTAACTTGCATTTCTGTGATGGCTAGTGATGCTGAGCATCCTTTCATATACCTATGGGCCCTCTGTATGTCCTCCTTGGAGAAGTGTCTATTCAGGTCCTTTGCCCATTAACCTAGTAATGTCTATTTCTCTAAATCTGTCATGTCAGTGCCTCCTATTCAAAATTCTAATTTAATTTTTTAAAAAACTTTACACATGCATTTTGAAATTAAGATACATCTTAAAAGTCCAGGAATAGCCAAGTAAATTTTGACAAAAGAGGAGGAAGTACTAGATCTAATAGATAATAAGAAGTCCTACAAAGCTATAGTAATAAAAGAATTTGATGCTAGCAAAAGACAAGTAGACTGGAACAAAGTAGTTAGCTCAGAGGAACTTATGTGTGTGTATATGAGAACTTGATAAGTTGTACTACTAGGCAATGCAAAACAGGTTCCTAAAGCAGATAGGTACTTACATTTTATTAAAAGTGGAAAAAAAAAGAAAGGATCAGCATCTTAGACATTATATACTAAGACAGACTGCAGAAGGAATAGAGTCAAATAAGAAATGTAAAACTTCAAAGCTGGTAAGAAAATTTGGAGACCAGCTATATGTCTTAGGGGTCACAGAACCAAATGTGAAAACTAATGGATTAGATTACATCAAAACTAAGTATTTCTGTTAAAGGTACCATACACAGAATTAAAAGTCAAATGTCAGTTTTGAACATTTTAAAATCTGCAAGGTAATAATAATTACAATATATAAGAACTGCTATAAATCAACAGAGAAAAAGAGCAAAACAAAAAGCTTTTTAAAAAATAAAAGATAGTGCCCTGGCTGCTATGACTTAGCAGATTGAGTGCCAGCCTGTGAACCAAAGAGTCACTGGTTCGATTCCTAGTCAGTTCATATGCCTGGGTTTCAAGCAGAGTTCCCACTTTGGGGTGGGTGAGAAGCATCTGATTGATGTATCTCTTGCACATTGATGTTTCTCTCTACTCCCTACCTTTCCCTCCCTCTAAAAAATAAATAAAATCAAAAAAATATATATTAAAAATAAAAAGTAAAAGATAGGAATGAACAGTTTAAATAAGGGGAAGTCCAAGTGCTAACAGGTAGATAAGGATATATACAAATTCATTCGTAATTAGAAAACATAAAGCGTAAGATACAACCTAATGGTCATCAGATGACACAAATTTAAAAGATAGCCAATACAAAGTATATAGAGGGTTGTAAGAGAAGTCTCTGTATAATGGTAGGAATATAAACTAGTACCACTATTCTGTAAATCAGTCAGTGTTCAGTTAAATCAAGAATGCTTAATCAAGAATGCTTAATCCCTTTGACCCAGCACTCAGTGGAACTTTTACACAGGTCCCTGATGGCACAGTCTTTGTAGCTGTATTGTTTGTGGTAGTGGTAAGGGTAATTTGGAGGTAGCTTAGCTTAAGTATCTGTCACAACAGTGATTAAGATGCGATGAACGAATGATACTTTGTTAAGTTGTACACTTGATATCTGTATGGTATTGTGAAACAATGTCAACCCAATTAATTCAATAAAAGAAGAACAGTGGTGTACTGTGGATACCAGTGTAGCAGGTAGAAGTAATAATGGTGCAATCTTTAAAACTGGATAAGTTTTAAAACATAAAATTGAGAGAAAAAAATAAAAACAAAATGAGATTTTAATTCAGTACCATTTATGTAAATTTAAGTTTAATACAGTACCGTTTATGTACATTTATGTTAAAGAATAGAACATATTGTATAAAAATGTTTAAGAATATAGAAATAGCACTTAAAGTATAGGAAAATTGGAGTACCGGTTAGAAAAGAAAAAAAAAAGGTTGAGGAATTGTCACTTGTTTTTATTTATATGTGTATAATTGAGATAAGGATGCAGATTTTTTTTCTGGATGAATACCTGTTTCAAAAAAAAAGTAGAATTCTGTATATTTATTGAACTCACATTATAAACACATGTAATTTAGACAAATTCACCTCCAGCATAGGGCATTTAATTTTAGGCCCTCTAGAAAGAAATTTCAGGATATTGAGATACAGAACAGCCTGTTTTATACACTCAAAATTTCCATCATGTCTGTCAGGAGACAGCTCCTTGTCCTTAATATGGTATGGAGACACTAGTTCTAATAAAACATCCCTAACCTGGGATCTGCTGGGTGCTTATATGGCTTAGCACATAACCAGTTCCTACATAGAGCATGAAAAGTTAAGGAAAAATTGCCCTGACTGGTGTAGTATAGAAGGATACCATCCAGCAGTATCCATCCCTGCTGCAGATGCTCGTCAAAACATGAGAAAGACATACACAGAAACTTCCATGATTCTGTGGGGGAATAGAAACAACATGGCCACTTTCTCTAGTGGAAAGTGCCTCCCTTCCTCTACCCAAGTAGGTTTTTATTAAGAAAGCGGACTCAGTTTGTGGATTCACAGTCTTTCAGAAAGGATCTAAGGAAACAGGTGACTTACAAAGATGCTAACAGAACTCCTGCTGTGATTCTGGGCAGAGATTGGAGTTTTATCATATAAAAGGACTACATGGCTCTAAGGGCTAGTTTTGGTTTCCTGCCTGTGCCTTTAAATTCCAAGTAAATAACATCCTCCAGCAAACAGATCTCACAGGATCCTGCATATTCTATGTCCCAGGCCTGATTACCCCGGGGGTCTGCCATCTCTGGTCTGGGCTGCACCCTTTAGCTATTTGCTGTTTCCGTAGGCTTGAGCCTGGCAGTTGGGAGATAAAGGCATTCAGGAGACTTGGATTTCTCACATTTAAGAACAAAGACTCAGGCTTTGACATAGCTAAGGTAGGGGGCAGGGGTTGATGTGATCACCCCTTCATTTCCACAGCCCTGTGAGTCTCTTCCCAGAGGCCTTTTCGTGATCAATGCCTGTCTTAGGTTCATTCTCTATCCTAGGGAATTATTACCCATCATTGGCTAACTGATCAAGCATTAAAGGCCAGGCACAGAACAGGGAGCGTTCATGCCAGGGGAATAAGTTTTGTCTCCTTAGTGGCTCCTGGTCCGGAGGTCTCTGACTCACCCTAAGTTATGGGGGGTTACAGCTTCCTGAGACCAGGCAGGGCAGTCCCCAACAGTGTAGTTCAGTGGGTTGAGCATCGTTCCACAAATCAAGAGGTTGTTGGTTTGATGCCCAGTCAGGGCACATCCCCCCATTGTCGGCGCGGTCCCTGGTTGGGGGCATGCAGGAGGCAACCTATTGATGTTTCTTAGCACATTCATGTTTCCCTCTCTTTCTCACTCCTTTCCCTCTAAAATACATAAATAAAATCTTTTTAAAATGTTGAGGAAAAGTTATTAAAAGCTGTAATATGGTGAAAGAAGGATCACCTGTTGAGTTTGTTAAAACACAGTTTTCTATACCCATCCCAAGAATTTCTGATTTGGTAGAAATTCTGTAGGCAGTGTTTTTTAATGTGTGATATGTAAACCACCATAGACAGCAGCTTCCAGGATCCTCACCCCTCACCAGCAGAATGTTAATCTTTCATCGGCCCAGGAATCTGCATTTTAGGTGCTGCTATGAACAACAAAATGTAAGAATACCACTACAGTAAGCATAAGAGAAAGTATGTTAGTGTCTTACTTGTCTGACTTTTTTATACCGCTGAAAACAGAGGAACTTAAGTGCTTTGAAGGTACTAAAGTTGTAGTAGGCCTATTTTGATCAGAATTGAGATCATATATCCTTAGCTGAAGCACAAATTTTTAGACTACTTAACTGAGAGTAAGTGCTACATAGATTAAAATGTTAAGGGTTGACTATAATTTTGTTTAAAACATATCCTGAACTTTTAAAAATGTATATAATCTAAAAAAACCTCAAAATCTTACTAGAAATCTAAAACCTACCTTAAAAAAACACAAAAAGTTTTCTGTCTGGATTTTTCTCTAAGATATCAAAATGTTACTTGAAATTTTTATCTTTATATTTATATTATATTTTAAAAATACTCAAGTGATTAGTTTTTTCCAGAACTTTCATTTCTAATCTATCTTGAAGTGTATAATTTCTTAAGAGTTCTCAAAATCACTGTCTTTTCTAATGACACCTTAGAAAAATTATAAATCTTTTGCTTTTCTTTTCTGTTAAAATATGACCATTTTCCAAAGATTTTGTTATCAGGTGATAACCTGCTTGTTGGAGATGTGTAGCTAGTTTATATTTCTAAATAATTATTTTAAACTAGAATAGTTGTAGAAGACTGGATGGTACTGAAGAGAGGAGAAACTAATCAATAGATTATCCCTTACTAATAGAATTCCAAAAAATTTGTTTAATGTTAACACCTTCTTCTTCCTTAGCTATAACTTCTAACTAAGGTAAAACTAATAAATTTTGACTAAATTATACTATTTTTTTCTTATTGTTTCATTCAGGTATAGTTATTTCAAAGAATGCCTTAGAGATTATTAACATAGGAAAATTGCAAATGTTGCTGGTTTTCTGAAATAAGTAAAAATTCCTCTTGTGAGAGTATCACAGAAAGTTGATTTAATTCAGACATCTTCATTAATTGCTCAAAAATATTGACAAAAGACATTATTGAGTATCTAGTGAAAACAAGGTAAGGGTCATCGATGATTGTAAAAACGCAGTTTTCATGGGCTAGAAAACAACCAGAGAAGAAACCAAATCAGGAGTTCCGGCCAAGATGGAGGCATAGGCAGTCGCACTGTGCTTCCTCGCTCAACTAAGACTGAAAACAACAAAGATTGAGAAACAATTAACAACCAGAACAGAGGGAAATTAATTGAACAGAAGTCGGGCTCCAGTACATCCAGACCGGTGAGGAGTGGCGGAGTCGGGAGGCCTGCAAAGTGGGGTTGAGGGGTTCCCGGGGGGAAGAGGCACTGGCTGGCAGGCGCGCAGGGTGCAGACGGCAGCGGACGGACCGGTAGCGGACGCTGGGCGCGGAAGCGCTGAGCCGACTAGCAGACCCAGTGAGGGGTGCAGGGCAGCTGGCTGTCTGCAGCCACACGTTTGCAGACAAATAAGTGAAAACGGGCAGCGCCGAGGCGTTTCAAAGCTTAAGAGCCCCGTCTGGGAACTGAGGCCGGGAGACTCTCACAGGAGACTTCTCGGGGGAAACCCACAGAGTCCGAGAAAGTACACCAGCCCACCGCCCCGGAGCCAGCACAGCAAGGGCCCAGTTTGCTTGTGGGAGGCAGAGGAGGGGACGGAAGTCCTAGAGAGAGCGGAGCAGGCGCCATTGTTCCCTCTCAGACCCCGCCCCCACATACCACATCACAACCCAGCGACTGGGGTGCCCCGCCCCGTGAACACCTAAGGCTCCGCCGCCCTTACGAAATAGCCGCATCCGAACCAAGGGAAATTTAAAAAGATGGCTCAAACATATTTGAAAGCCCCAGAACCAATTTTTTTAAGTGACCAAGAAATTGCCGAATTACCAGATGCACAGTTCAAAGCACTGTTGATCAGGAAG
>PVIA01004966.1:0-125418 GCA_004024845.1 Tonatia bakeri
TACAATCAGGGTGAAGCACAGCACACAAGATTACCTGCAAAATGTCTTTCTCTCTACTCACCTCTTCTAATCCAGGAAATGCAAGAGGAAGACAGGAGATTGAGCAAGTTACTTGGAAAAAATATGGTGCATAAGCAAGGAGTATCTTGTTCCTTGTTTCTCTGGTGGCACAGGACTGTGACCTAAATAGAGTGAATTCTGTAGGGTTTATTAAATTTTGGTATCATGTTTGGAAGAGATGCGCAGCATTTCACGCATGTGCCGAGACGTAATAGGAGGAGAAATGGCCCCATGCTAAGGATAGGAGCTCAGAACAAACCATCTAGAATAGTCTAAATTCAGTCAGAACTCAAGAATGAATCTGGGCTCTGGTGTGAAAAGTCTCAACTTCCTTGACCCTCAGCTTCTTCACTAGAAAATGGGTTAGTAGTGAAGTCCAGTGTGGTTGTGGAGACTAAATAGGACATTCATGTGCTCGAGTAAGGTGTCATTTATTCTCCCGATGAAGCAGACATGAATTTATCAGGCCAAAGTTCAGGTGTGAAAAAATGTAAGTTTACCTTTTTCTCTGTTTGAATTTAAATCGTATCTTATACCTTAAGTTCCCACTCGTCACAGTGGCAGAAATTAAATGTAGTCAGTTCCAGTAAATCCAGTTGACTCAAAGTATTCTCAGTGAAGAGTGCTGGACACTGTCATATTTGACTGTATGAGTAAGAACCTTCTTCCTTTGAGTGGGGCAGGGGATGAGGGATGCCACAATAAATGTGATCAGGGATAGGCCTGCTCCCAAGCAGCTGGAGAATGGGCACATAGCTGATGTTGGCCAATAGGATAACCTCGCCCACACATCAAATCAGCAGTGAGAGGAAGTGACAGACACTGGGGAATTTATTCTGGCAGCAAGAGCAGCAATGGAATCCAAAGTCCTGTTCTGGGAGTGGTAGAGGTTGATGGCAGTGATGTCCTGTACACATTTCTGACAGTGGTGATGCAGTGGTGGTGTCATTGCATCTTACTTGACACTCCTTGGACTGTGGTTTGGACTGGAGGCAGTTCTGCCTTTTTTCTCTGTCCATTGATCACAAGAACTCTCTGGTATCTCTCCAGTAAATTCTTTTTCTGCTTATGTTAACCAGAGTTGTTTCCTTGTTTCTAACCAAGGATCCTGACAATTCCCTTAAGTATTTCTCCTGAAATCTCCCTGAGAGGGTGGTGGTGTGAGGCACCCAAGTTCCAACAGACTTTACAGCTCATCCAGAGGAGTCTCCTGGACCTTAGTCAAGACCTATTCTACATGTGCTCCTGCAGAGTTGTACTAGGTTCTTCCTAGTCTTTCATCATCATGCCCTCTCCATTCTGGCCACACTTGAGATGTGCTTGTTCCTATGTGGCCCCCAGTCTTATACCAAATAATTCACACCATGTCTACTATGGCACCTCCCAACCTCAGTCTCAGATGCTGGTCAATGTCAGACCCAAGAGAAGAATCTGCTGCCCCTGCACCTGGAAGATCTGTAGATTTGCCTGAGGTCAATCGGTTGTGGCACCCAGTGTAGGCACTTGTGTCTAACCCATGGTAGCACAAGGACTTATGGGGGCTTGCTGCCTCCCAAGATCCTGACAAGAAGTGAAACATAGGACTTCTCCTTATTTGCATCCCCAGATCTGTCTGGGCCTTCTGTGGCCATCCTCTGGGATTCGGTCCAGCACAGGAGTGGAGCAGACTGTATGCAAAGTCTGTTCTTGAGGACATTCACCAGATCTAACCACCCTGGTGTCTGCCAACTCTCCTCCACCCCCAGCTCAGAGGCTCATATACTCCTCTGAGAGGAGAGTAAAGAGTTGCCCAGATATATCACCTATTTGTCCACGTTTGTTCCATATTTATTATTTAGACCAGAACTTAACTTTGGCATATATATCACTGTTTATTTTTTAAATCTATGCAGAATGCTACTTTACAAATCAAATTATAATTTTAAAATATGTTTTTTTAAAAGTAGCTTCTATCTCACCTTTACCATGCCTCATGCAATTATTTTTAAGTATTTTAGCCATGTTTAATAAGATTACATTGCTATTTATTGATTTATCTATTAGATTTCTGTTATGAAATATGTATATTTAGCTCTATTACATTTTCCTCTTCTCCTGCCCACTCTTTCACTAAAACTGTCACAAAAGCACATTAAAAGACATTCAGCTATAACACTGGTAGACAGGACGGTGATTTGGTTGTCAAACAACCTATTATCACAATCTGTAGGAAACAGCTGTATATTTACACAGTTGAACTGAGAACTATAGTTAATAAAATCTGAATGTTAATATCAAAAATTATTGTTAAAAGAGAGTGCAGATAAAACAAATGTACTTCTAAAATTATATAAACTTCAGAAGGAAAAAAGAAGTTGTAAGATGATGAAAGAAGGGAACATATGTCAAAATATTCATTTTATAGAGGAAAAAAATTATTCATTATTTTGTTAAAAAATTAACATATCATAAGAAATATTTTTAATAACTTAAGGGTAACCTCCAGCAGAGTTAAATCAGAATGATTATTTCCTAAATGACTAGAAGGGGAAAATGTAAGAAATCCCAGCAAATAAAGAAGGGTGATTGACATGAATGCATAGAAATAATATTTTTATAATTTAAATTATTTGTATGTTCTTGGAGTTATATCCTAGCTTTGTAGAGGTCTGATTAACAAATGCAAACTGTATACTTTTAGATTATAAAATATGGTTTTTAAAAGTTGCATAACATGATGCTTTAATATATGTATACATTGTGAAATTATTACCACAATCAAGTTAATACGCTCATCGCCTCATGTAGTTGCCATTTTTTTAGTGTGATGAGATCATTTAAGGTCTAATCTCTGAGCAAATTTCAAGTACATAGTACAGTATTATTAACTATAATCGCCATGCTGTGCCTTAGATCCCCAGAACTTAGTCATCTTAAACTCAGGTGTGTACACTTTGACCAGCATTGCCCCATTTCTCCCAGACCCAAGCCCACGGTAACCACCATTCCATTCTCTGCTTCTATGAGTTCAACTTTTTTAGATTTCAAGTATAAATAGATCATACAGGGTTTGTCATTCTGTGTCTGGCAAATTTTATTTGGCATAATGTCCTCCAGCTTCATTCATGTTGTCCCAAATGGCAAGATTCTCTTCTTTTTTTGGCTAAGTAATATCCCATTATATGTACATGTCACATTTTCTTTATCCATTCATCCATCAGTGGACACTTAAGTTGTTTCTATGTCTTGTTTCTTGTAATAGTGACGCATTGAACATGGAAGTGCAGATCTTTCTTCAAGATCCTGATTTCACTTCCTTTGGCTATAGACACAGAAGTGGGATTGCTGGAGAATGTGGGTTATATGAAAGTTTATTTTTAACTTTTTCAGAAACCTCCCTCCACTTCCCATAATGGTTATTCTAACTTACATTCTCACAAACAGTATACAAGGATTCCCTTTTCTTCACAAATTTGCCAAAATTTCTCTCTCTTTTTGATACCAGAAATGGGCCTATTTTTAAGCCCGGCCCCTGCCACGGAGTAGCTATGTGATCTAGGCGTGTCTCAGAGCATCTCTCTAACTCAGTTTCCCATCCGTTTAATGAAAATGAAACGCCGTCAGTGTACGGTGCATGTGCAAGACTGAGATCAAACAGTGCTCAGAGCTGCCTATTGTGCAGTGCCAGTGACCTTCACATTCAAAGTAGCACAGCCCGGGATCAAGGGTGGGAAGTGGGGATGGCTGGGATAGGGGGAGTGGTGGAGGGAAAATGGGGACTACTGTACCTAAACAACAGTAAAAAAAAGTTTTTAAAAAGCAACTTAAAAAGTATTTTAATCTTTGTTTGCACTTTTTGAAGAACAAAAAAGGAAACTGAACTTGTTACTTAAAACATGACCTCCTAAAATTTCTTTCCTCATACTCTACAGCTTCTCTAGGGTCCGTGCCCAAGCCCCTCACTAGTCTACAGTTTTGCCAAGCTTCCTCAGGACTGCAGCCTGTACCAACTGTTGTCTTTGTAGTCCCTTCCCCCTTTCCTCCTGAACTATCCATTCTTGTCTCTCTCTACCCACTTTCTTGATTCTGAATTTTAAAATCTTAAGAACCTGTCTACAAATTCAGATCCTTTTTACAAGGAAGGAGATAAGAGAAGCTGCATAGAATAAGAGGCAGAGAAAAGGAAGGAAGTCTAAGTAAAATTGGAATCATGCTTTAATAAGTTTTATCTTCACATATGTAAAGTGTCTTACACATAATAAATACTTAATAAATGCTATTTCCATTCTCAATGGTTTCCAACATTTACTAAATGCTTAGTCTTTGTTTTTGTTGGGTCTCCCATAAATAAAAATGATTATTTAATCCTTGAACACTAAATTTCTCAACACTCTCTTCCCAACTCTACCAAATTAGCAATCTAAAAATGAGTACTGATTCACAAGAGGGACACTGCTAGTTTAAAGCAAACCTATGATTTAGATAAAATTAAAAACCTATGTTACAGTATGAATAATTACCTACTAAAGTATCCATGATATGCTTGATTATTTTTTCATTGCCTTTTCTTAAAGCAAGGCACACCTGCACCCCTTACCATCCCGAGGGGACTAGAGTGATATTAGACTCACAAAAGACCCCCTTGGTGGTTCTACCTTTTTTTAAAGTAAGATTTTTTTTTCTCTTGACATTTTAGAAGTGTTATTAAAACTCACTGGATTCTTGGGATTTGGAGAGGGAAGAAAAGAAACAACTGAAACCTCCCCTGGATATCATGTTTGTTTTGACATGTGGGTGTGGTGTGCTTTTCTGGCAGTGGCTGCACACATGCAGCCCTGGGTGTCTAGAGAATGCAGCGCAGCCATGTCTAGTTGCTTGGACAAGGAGTATTGCCTTTCTAACTGCAGGTCATTCACACACAGCTGCTGGGCTCCGGTGTCATAGAGTCAAGTTGCTCTGCTCTTTTCTTAAGATCTTAAGCTACATACTTATGTGTCCAATAACAAAAAGCAAGGAGATGGACAGGTTAAAAGTTCAATGGAGCCCTGGCTGGTGTAGCTCAGTGGATTGAGCATGGGCTGCGAACCAGGCATTGCAGGTTCGATTCCCAGTCAGGGCACATGCCTAGGTTGCAGGCCATGCCCCCCAGCAACCGCACACTGATGTTTCTCTCTCTCTCTCTCTCTCTCTCCCCCTCCCTTCCCTCTCTAAAAATAGATAAATAAATAAAATCTTAAAAAAAAAAAGTTCAATGGAGTGGTGGATAGAGATGGGCTTTGGGGGTCATGGGTAGCTAAGAAAGTTACAGGCTATAGGTTCATGACCCTTTGGACTACACACCAATGTCTTTTTTTATCACATATTTCTAATTGAATGCCAGGATGTTATTTCTGCCACCTTTTCTTTTCTCATTCTTCAGTCCTTCCTGCCTCATATTAGTGGGAGGTCTTTTAGGTGTCTGAAAGTTTGAGGTTTTATCTCGCTTACACTTCTTGGCACTTGTATAGAAGAATGATACATGATTTTGCTGCAGAATTTCTTCTGTTGAAATTAAATGTTAATCTTTTCTTTGTCTTGGTCATCATCTTTTCCATCTTCTGGTCGTGTGTTATTGTGCTTCTGCCATACACAAGGAGTCTCTTGGGGTTCACTTGTTCATCGTATCGTTTCACACCTCCGTACCTTTGCACTCATTGCTCCGTCTGCTCCTAGAATTCCCTTTCTTCCCTTCATTTACTTACTGCCTACCTGTCCCTCAACACATTTCACTTCTTCCAAGAAATCTTTCTTGACTCTCACATTTGATTACCGTAGTAGCTTCTACATACCACTATTACTTTTAAAACCAGTATTTTCTGAGTACTTATTAACAGCTAAGCATTGGGTTAAGTATGTAAACTCTGTTGATTCATTAAATCCTCAAGACAGTCTTATGTTGTAAGAACTGAACTGTCACTTAGAATCACAGACAAGAAGAGGTGATGCAGAAACATTAAGGAACTTCCTGCAGGTCATGCCGCGCATGGGTAGTAAGGTCCAAATTCAATTACAGGCCTGTCCTCTTCAGCACTAGATCATTCTATCTGCTCTGATAATTAAAGTGTATTTGATGATATACTTTAATTATAGGTATACTTTCCTGCATCTTCCACTAATTTGAAAGTTCCCTGAGGTCAGAGCAAAACTTTACTCGTATTCGTAGCTTCAGTGTATACGAGCGAAGTGTCTGGCTTCGATCAAGTGCTCAACGTAAAGCTGTTGACTGAGAGTGGAGGTCACTGTTCTGTCACTTTCCATGTTCAGCTGACATCAGAGTGCCTCTTTTCTCAGTGAAATTAAAACTCAGATTCACCAGGTCAGCCCATTCCATATGCTAGTGAGGAAAAGCAGAAGGGATCCGAGGCGACTGGTATATTGGCAGCGCCGCATACAGTGAGCAGGAAAAACAATGTGTAAGTGCCCAGGGGTGCCAAGCTCCAGGGATGAATCAGTTTGTGCAGCTGGGAGTCAGTGGCAGCCAGCCCACCGATTTCACACAAGAAGCAGCATCCATAGAGCAACACCAACCAGGGCAGGAGAAAGATACCTTGTGAACCCCAAAGCTGGACACTGTGGTGTAGACAAGATGAAACAGTGTCTATTTAAATTCGGATGTTCCAGGACTACAGGATGTACCTAAGCATCTATTTGTAATCATCCAAATCACCTACACTTAGGACTTGGTAGTGATTTCCGGAGCAACAGAGAAGTAGGATTTGTTTAGATAAATTATACCAAGGAGAGAAAGCATCAGCACTCATGGAAATAGCTATGTGGAGATAGGTCACTGCCTACAGAGGCAGTTTTGGATCTCAAGCTTATTTACTTAAAGAATGAATGTACAGCTTGTATGTCTCTCCTACAGAAGGGATACAATTTAGTAAAGAGGCAACAAAATTTGGTTTTCACCCTAGTATCTGGTCAAAATATGCTCTTTGGCTTATCGTCAGCCTTGCTCTGTGAAAGGCTGAATAGCCAAGTCCAGACTTCAGCATCATTTCTGATTCCCTGGACTTCAGTATGACCCATGCTCCCATGCCCATGTTACATGACCTTTGCAGTCAAGAAGCATTATAATTTCTGTTACATGCACATGGCATGTCTGGACTTACTATTCATAATCACTTTCAAGTATAGGTAACCTAGATGTAACTTGTCATGAATATCTTCTTTCTTGCTCTATTTGTTGAAATTCTATCAGTCAAAGATAAAATTTAGATAATATAATTGCAAAAGTAAAATTCTGTATCTCTCATATAATTATAGGCAATATTGGCAAAACATATTTATCAACATGGAAAGATTGTCTCACTGTTACTAACTTTAAACACTGCTTATAAAAGAGGATGAGGATGCGATTCAAGTTTGTAATTAAAGGAGGAAAATCTGAATAGATAAAAACCCAAAAGCCACATACAAAATGTTAATGATGATTATCTCTGGATTTAGAATTATAGAATTTCTGTTGCCCTGGCCAGGTGATTCAGTTGGTTGGAACATTGTCCCATTCACCAAAAGGTTGTGGGTTTGATTCCAGGTCAGGGCATGTACCTAGGTTGCAGGTTTGATCCCTGTTTGTTGTACTTACAGGAAGCAACCAATCAATGACTCTCTCTTCACCCTCTTTACCCCTTCCTTCCTTTCTCTCTAAAAGCAATGAACATGTCCTCGGGTGAGGATTTAAAAAAAAAGATTTCTGTCTTGTTTTTAATTAAATTGTTTGTATATTACAAACTGTTATTCATATGGTTTTTAAAAATGAAAGTATTTAAAATGTAAAAAAATAAATGAAAGTAAATAAAAGTAATTATGTGGCATAATTAAAGAGATAAGGTGATGAAATAACAGTCCTGTTGTAGAAGACTAGGGATTTGCATGAGAAAAAATATGACTGTGAATAAGATCTGTGAAGAGGAAAGGAAATGGTTAAATATTTCCCAGGAATTCTGAATATAGGGATGAAAGGGGGTTGTGTGTTGTGCGCACAGCTGAAGAAATCGTACTAATGTCACACACAGGGAAGAAGAGTTACGGAGGCAGGGCTGAAAGATGGCAACAGAAAGAGTTTCAGATGAGAAGAAAGGGTGAGCACAGACAAATATATATTTCATGTTTCCACATTGAGAAGAAAATATATAATTGTTGGGAATAAACAACATGCAGCAAGAAAATAGTGAAGAAAATTATAAAGCTACTGCTCTTTGGATATCAAAACCCTGACGATCAAAATACTGGCTTCAAATAAAATCAATTGTAATAGGAAAAAAGGGTAAAGGAGCAGGAGAGCTTTGGGGAAATGAACAAAAGGGAGGAAAATGAAAATAATAAAAACCGTAGCTCATTGTGGGAAAACTAAGTTCCAAATCTGTGGGAGGAGCACAGTGACACTGAGCCTGAGGCAGCAAAGGGCAGAAAGAGGGGCGCTCACAGGAGGGCTGGAAAGATTTGATAAAGGGCGAATGTCACAAGCATGGAGGAAATGAACCTGCACATTGGAACACAGGATTGAAAGAGTGTGTGTGTACAGAACTCTAGAGGATAAAAGTTGGTATTTCAAGCAAGAAAAGAACTTGAAACGGTATTGCTTTATATGCTATTCATATAGACCACTACAGGAATTTGGATATATATGGTAAAGTGCATTTAATGAAAGTTTGAAAATTATGTCATCTTTGGTGACAGATATACAATTGACTTTGAAATGTAAGAAAACAACTAGTATTTAAAATAAAATTGTTCCAGAAGAGATGGGGAAAAAAAATGAGAAAGCAAATGACACATACTACAGGCCAGTGGTTCCCCACCTTGGCTGCACTTAGAATCCCATGAGAACTTTTATTAACCATAATGGTGTGTAGGCCCCAGCCCCAGATATTCCCAATTGAATTTGTCTGGGGTGGGCTTCCAGCAACATTTTCAAAGCCTAACCAGGAGAACCTAGTACGCAGCCAGGATACAAACCACTGCTGCATCCCCACAAGATACTAGTGGTAAGAAGGAACTGCATCTGTTAGCTAAGAAATGTGAAAATTGACTAAAATTTAACATTTAGAATCCATATATAAGGGAACTCTAGGAAAGCCACGTCAGGGTAAGGGTGAGATCAGAAATCAGGGAGGCAGTGTGGTGGGTGATGCAAAGCAATGAACTGGAGTCAGTGCTGAGCGCACCCATGGAGTGTCACCATGACCAGAGTAACCAGTTGTTCCTCCAGCATTTATTGTTGGACTAGATGCACTTGAAGCTCATCTAGTGCTAAAAGTTTAGGACCTTATCATAGCTCTTTAAAAAAATCAACAAACCTGCAAGGGGAACAAACTTAAAATCTCAAAGAGCAAAACAGAGTGTATCAGATGCACTTAATGGAGTTCGTGAATCAGTAAACTGAAAGTGAAGAAATGAAAGCCAAACCACCAAAACTAGGAGTTAAGAAAAGGAGTTTATAGGTGCACTAAAATGTAAGCTCCCAGAGGGCAGGAAGCCTGTCTGACTTGTTTCCCACCATATTCCCAAATACCTAGAACAATGCCCAGCTTATAGCAAAAGATGGGGAACGCCAGACTTTTAAATAGTAACAAACTGAGCACTGGTCTGGAAAGTGTTGTAGAAGACGTGGTCAAAGTAAAAGATACCCGACAGTGCAAAGTATTCACATGTCATCAGCATCACTTAACTGTATGATTGATATCGCTCAAAGGGATTGCCATCAACTTATCTTGATCATATCACATGTAGTAAGTACCCCAGGGCACGGTTCACGTGAAACATTGGCTTGAAGCTAAGTGTGGTGACATGGAATTAATTCACATATTGAAAGGACTTTAAAGCAGTACAGTACCTGCCAAGTTACTTCTTTCTACTCAGCCAAACACATGTGCTTTTCCAAGGAAGAAGGCCAAGAGACCTTGATCGTGAATCCATATTTGTATTGCAGGATCATTCCTGAGGGAGCACCTCAATTATCATCAAAAACTTCCCCAATTAGCTCCAAAGGCTCCAAGGTTTAGCCCAGATTTTTTTCTTCACCAAGTAATCCTAGTTCTCTAATGTATAACTCACAACTTTCTGGTATAGTAACATTAACAAGGAGTCTAAAGGTACCTAGATAGGTATCTGTAGTTCAAAGACTATATGGATTTAATTAAGCCACCCTATCTCCCTTCATCACCCACAAATCAAGGGCTTCAATAAATAATGAGGTAGACCAAATCAGAGATCCACTGCATTGTCAGAGAAGGCTGGCCAGTAAATTGGGCCAAGTTTTTCAGGGTTTGACAGAACATTCCTTTCATCCAGCAGCCAACGCACTTGCAGTGAACACCTGTATCGGGCATTGTACTAAGTAAGGCTGGGGACAAGAAGGATTACTAGGTCAAGGTGTCTCCCTGGAGGGCTTCATGGTCATGAGAGAGACAGTTCCATGCTCAGCAGGAAAGGAAAAGAAAGAAAACACATTTGTTAAATAGCTGCTGGAGACCAGCCTCTGTGTGAGATGCATCATCTACTTTCTTTTATTTATTTTCATCATCTTTCTTACAGATAAGAAAACTGAGGTTCAAAGAGGGTATATATTTACCCAAAATCTTGAACCTAAGTGTAGCCTAATAAAATGGGGACCCAGATTTGTCCTCCCTGAAAATTCATTTTCTTGCCCCTATACCATACTCAAATGCAATTTCCAGAAAGTTAAAATAACAGTGAGTGACAGAGGCTATCCTAGCAGTAGTTTGAACAAAGAGCCATGGCAGCACAAAGGGTGCAGTGATACGGTGACGAGGCAAGGAAGGGGGTCAGGGAAGGCACCACCGAGGATGTGACATTTGAGCTGGGCCATGTTAAACAGCTGGAGTCAGTCCTGCTGGATTACTAATGTGTTGATTTTTTGACTACACCTCTTGGGCACTTACCAGAGCCACAAAGTGAAGGAAGCAATAATTCTTCTCTGGCCACCAAAACTGCTGAAATGGAGTCACCTGCTATTTCTACACCCACTGGTTTCACACAGAGAGTTTCTCAAATAAGGTTGCAGCTAAAGGATGTTAGCTCAGGGAGCAGCAGGTGTGTGGACGGAGAGGGGTACCAGCCACGTCCGATGGGAGGGGGAGTACGGTAGTGCTTTGGAGTCCCTCCTGTTTGCACGCTGGGACTAGAGGTACCCAGGTTAGATAGATGGAAGCAAACAGCTACAAAAAGGGTTTACATATGGAGCGTTTTCGTCTGAGAGTTGTTTTAAAAAGAAAGATCTCAAGCATGTATTTTTTTTAAAGCAGACTTTCTGTTTACCTATTGACGATAAATCAACAGGACTCCACGGCAGCCAAATGGGTTGAGTGTGCTGCTTCATTTTTCCCGTTAAGTCCAAGGAGAGTCCCAGAAATGGAAAAAATAAGGCATGAAACTTCAGTGGAGCAAAATTTGGAAAAATGTGTGTGATCCACTGAACAAAAGACACTGGGGTGGACATTAATGGAAAGTACGTTAGAGTAAATGATGGAAAGTTTAGTAACTGTGGACTCTGAAAGTGAAGGAAAATAATGGAATGCCCACATAAGCCCATAGAATCACCAAGAGGGGGTGGAAAGGGAAGGTATTGAAAAGGTTTTTAAAGCACTCTATTTCCAGCACCCAGCACCATACATAGTTATCACAATGTTATTAACTGTATTCCCTAAGCTGTACTTCACTTCCCTGTGACTATTTTGTAACATCTGGGGGAACACTTTGTAAATTCTATGATTGTCTAACCACTATACTATATCAAAACCAATACAAAATAATATTAGAAGTAAAATGTAATTAAAAAATAAAAATGTTTTAAAACATTTTAAAGTGCTCTGACCTTTCTCTATAGGCAGTTAAGGCACACACAGGCAAGAGTCGATAACTGCAGCCACCTGGAAGAAGCAGGGCGTGGCCCAAAAGTTGCAGTTTGATCTCCCTGCTACCAGCTTTGCCCCGTATGAATGCTTCTCCCCACCATGACCAGCAATTTCCCTAAAATGCAGACGTGATGAGAGTGCTCCCCTACTTAAATGCCTTCAATAACCTAGTCTCAAGAACAAATCCAAATTCCTTGGAGTGCTATGTAGAAACTATCATTGCTCTCTCCTTTCCCAACACACACTTTATTCTCTCCTCATGGTAAGCTATCTGCAGATTCCCCCCAACTCAACCCTGAAACACTGAGCAGACTATTTCTCTTAACCTGGAATGCCATATGCCACCATCTTCCTTTTTTCTTCTAATTCTGTGGGCTGGGCCTAAACAGAAAGCAGTGACAGAGGTGGAGGTGGGCCTGGCTCCAGGGGATTCACGGCCTGACTTGGTTATTATCACTTCCTTCATGAAGGGAAGGCTCTGAGGTTGGATTGGCTGCCCCTCTCATCTCAAAGTACCATGAATAAATGATTGATTTATTCATAGTTAATTAGTTAATAGTTAATTATAGTTTAGTATATAACTAATTAAATATTAAAACAATAGGACCATAAAAGACCATAAAAAATACCATTTCCAATGGCACAGTTTTCCCAACAGCATTTGCCTCTGTTTGGTTCAACAAACATTTACTGGGCATCTGAAGATAATTTAGATGCTCTCTGACCTTAAGGACTTTGCAGTTCAGGAAGGCAAAAACAGACATAAATTTCAACATAATTTTAAAATATATAAATGTGTCACTAATTATAGTGTCAGAGAATATTTCAAATGGTTAGCCTGAACAAATCTTTCAATATTTACAAGAATTCTGAGGTACAAGACAATTCCTAGTACTATCCTTATTTTGTGAAAAGACTAAGTCATTTGCCCGAGGCCATGCTTGATCCCAGCCAGTCTTATTCCCTGGCCCATGATATCTAAACATCTTAGTAGAGCAATGTAGGTGCTATAATGGAGTCTGTAACGATGCTCTTTCAAAACACAGACAAAAACTAAGCCCAAAATAGAAATTTAGAAAAAGTTTCTTGGAGGAGTTGAGTCTACCTGTGTTAAACAAAGGGTCCGTATAATGAACAATTCTCTCAGCTGGTTGGAAAAGCAGATCCATTTACCCCAGAGCAGACGGGTGAGAAGAAAAAAACGTGGTGGCAGTCACATGGTTCACACAGGCAAGTCATACTCTCTGTTATGTGTTAAAATTCTTTATAGCATTTGGTAAATAAATATTGCCCCCAAGATTCCCAAGCCCTGACCATCCTGGCTGCAGGGCCTGCTCTACAAGATTTAAGCTTCCACACAGGCATGAGTCGGCTTCTGTCTTCTCTATTCTGTTTCATTGACCTAATTCTCATGCCTTTGCCAAAATTACGCTGAGGTAACTAACTATAGATTTGTAACAACTCTTGGCTAAGAACAAGAAGCTAGACCAAGTCTATATACTTCATTCTTCTTCAGGAGTGTCTCAGCTATTCGTAGCCTTTTGTTCTTTTGTTCATATTTTTAAATCCATTTGTCAAATTCTATTAAAACCCTCACTGGAATTCCACTGAGTCTGGAGATTTAAAGATAATTGACATTTTTGCAATATTAAGTCTTGCTGAGAAAAGAGAAAGTATCTTTGTCTGGGTCTTAGTTATATATTTTGCATATTGTCATAATATTTTTCATTTAGGTCTTAATATCTTTCAATAGATTGTCATCATTTTCTTTCTAAAGGTTCTACATATCGTTTGTTAGATTTATTCTTAACCCTTATTTGTATTGCCATTGCAAATAGCATATTTCAAATATATACATTTTCTAATTGCTTGTTGCTGATTAAAAATATGTAATTAATTCATTTCTTAATCTATATCTAGCACTCTAAACTCTCTAATTCAAAAGAAATTGTCAGTTTATCTTCTATGTAGATAATTCTATCATCTTCAGTGATGACAGTTTTGTTTCTTCCTTTCCAAATTTTATAGTGTTTATTTATTTTTCTTTTTTCACTGTGTTGGCTAGGACTGGCAGTACATTCCTGCATGGAAAAAGTAATAGCATTTGTATTGTTTTTGACTTTATGGGGAGTGTTTTTGCATTTCATAATTTAAATAAGTATCTTCTATAGTTCTTTGGTAGATAACACATCATATCAAAAATATTCCTTTTTATTCCTAATTTACTAAGATATTTTTAATGTGAAAATTGAGTCAATTATTTTTTTTATTTTTTCATCTATTAAGATTATTGTATTATTTTCCTCTTTATTCCATTACTACAGTGATTTTATAATATTGAACTAACTTCATAACTAGGAAAATAGCTTTGTAATGATGTATATTTTATTGGATTTCATATGCCTGTTATTACCTTTAGAAGTTTTGCATCTGTATTAGTAAGAGAGATTGTCCTTTAATTGCACTTTTTTACACCATCATTGTCTGGGTTTAATAATAAGGTTTAATACCCTCATAAAACAAGTTGGGGACAGTTTTTTCTATTCCTATTTGCAGAATGTGGAATTACCTGTTATTTAAATATTTGAAAGTATTTGAAAGAATTTGCTTATGAAATCATTGAACCCTAACATTCTCTTTGTGAGAGGATTTTAAGCTCCTGATTCAAATTATTTCATGGTAACAAGACTATTTAGATTTTCTCTTTCCTCTTTTGTTTGTTTAGATAAAAAAAATTTTCAAAGAATTTGTACATTTCATCCAATCTTTTAATTCATTGAAATAAATTGTATATAATATTCTGTTATCTTTTTAAGTTCTCTGCATAAGTAGTTATGTCTCTTTTTTATTCCTAATACAGTTTAGGAATAAACTGGGGGGCCTTCTCTCTCATTTTTTGATTAATCTTAACAGATAATGAACAATTTTATTTGCAACCGCAAAAATCCAATTTTTTGCATTCTCTTTGGTTATTTTTTCATTCATTTCTGCTTTTATATTTATTATTTATTTCTAATATCTTTGGCTTTATTCTACTGTCATTTTTAATTTAATTTTTGACTTGTAATATTAGCTCACTAACCTTCAGTCATTTTCTCCTACATCAAAATAAAAAGCTTCTGCATGGCTAAAGAAAGCATTAGTAAAATGAAAAGGGAACCAACTGTACAGGAAAATGTATTTTCCAGTGATAACTGGGACATAGGTTTGATCCCCAAAATACATAAAGAACTCACATGACTCCACACCAGGAAGACAAACAATTCAAATAAAAAATGGGCAAAGGGCCTGAACAGACACTTCTCCAAGGAGGACATACAGAGGGCCCATAGACATATGAAAAGATACTGGCTCAGCATCACTGGCCATCAGAGAGATGCAAATTAAAACCACAGTGAGATACCACTTCACACCAGTCAGAATGGCCATCATAAACAAATCAGCAAACAAGTGCTTGTGAGGTTATGGAGAAAAGAGAACCCTAGTGCACTGTTGGTGGAAATGCAGATCAGTGCAGCTACTGTGAAAAACAGTATGCAATTTCCTCAAAGAGTTAAAAATGGAACTGCCTTTTGACCCAGCAATTCCACTGCAGGGATTATACCCTCAGAACCCTGAAACACCAATGCAAAAGAACCTGTGCACCCCAATGTTCATAGCAGTGCTATTTACAATAGCCAAGTGCTGGAAACAGCCTAAGTACCGATCACAGTGAGTGGATCAAAAAACTGTGGTCCATTTACACAATGGAATACTATGCAGCAGAAAGAAAGAAGGAGCTCCTACTGATTGTGACAGCATGGATGGAACTGGAGAGTGTTATGCTAAGTGAAGTAAGCCAGGTGCTGAAAGAGAAATACCATATGATCTCACCTATAAGTGTAACCTAATCAACAAAACAAACAAGTGAGCAAAATAGAACCAAAGACATGGAAATAAAGAACAAACTGACAATAACTAGAAGGGAGGTGGCAGGGGAGCTATGAGGGGGAAAAATAGGGGAAGGGTCAAGTCAAAGAGCATGTATAGAGGACCCACGGACAAAGACAATGGGGAGTGGGGGAGGACTGAATGTGAGAGGTGGCGAGTAATGGGGGAAAAGGCAGACAACTGTAACTGAACAACAATAAAAAATATTTTTTAAATAAGTAAATAAAAATAAATAAATATCTAAATATTTTTATCTACGGTCCACAAATTTAACATGTAATATTATTTTCATCTGTTGTCTTTCCTAATTTCCTTATATTTTTTATTTGACCCATGAGTTATTTAGTCTTTTAATTTTCAAATGTAAGGTGTGATTTAGTTATCTTTTAATATATTTCTTACTTAATTGTGTTGTTATCACAAAACATAGTCTTTGTAATAATAATGATCTAGAATTTGATGAGATTTCATTCTGGTAACTGGTTAGTTTTTGGAAATGTGCAATGGATGCTTCAAAAGAATGTTTTTCTCCAATTGTTTGGTGCAGGAGTCAATCTACAGGGGTCCTGCACAAATAACGCCCCTTTTTATTACAAAATTTTTTATTACAAAACCATAAGCATGTAATTCTGTGATATAACAATATCACACTCAAAAGTCACACCATAGGACACTTTAGGTCAAATGTTCAAACTGCTGTCCATCTCATGTAAGACATTCACGTACCCTACCAACCACACTCAAGCAAGCCTTACTTTTGCTGACCGCTATATTAAGTTTATTGATTGTGGCGGGCAAATGTCTTATATCCTAACATTATGTTTTTTGCTTATTAATCATTCTTGAGAGTTATTTTAATATTGATTATAATGATCATAGATTTTTATTTTATCCTTATAGTTTTTTAACATTTACTTTATATGTTTTGAAGTTATGTATATGCATGTTTTGAACTGTTATTAATTCCAAGAGCATTCAACATTTTAGCAGCAATCTGTCATGAATACTTTAATTTCTAGTAGTGATTCTTATCTTAAGGCCTTCTTTGCCTGATATTATCATAATCATACCAGTTACCTTTTTGCTCCTGTTTTCCTGGCATACCTTCTTCCAGGCTTTTGTTTTCAACTTTCATATCTTTATATTGTGGGCAGGTCTATCTTAAACAACATAGGATATGATATTTTTTAAATCCAATTGGACAAACTTCACCTTCTAACCAAAGCATTTAGTTCATTGATATTTGTAGAGATTATTGAATTTCTTTTTGCCATGTTATTTTTGCTTTTCTTTTTATATTTTTTATTACCATCTTTTGGAAGGCTTGAGGCTTTTGTTATATCTTTCTATTTTTTTAACCTGTACTAGTTTGAATTTTTCTAAAGATTTTAGTTATTTATTTTTAGAGAGAAAAGAAGGGAGGAGAAAAAAGAGGGAGAGAAACATGGGTGTAAGAGAGAAACACTGACCAGTTGCCTCTTGTATGTGACCAACTGGGGACTGAACCCGAAACCCAACATGTATCCTGACCAGGAACCAAATAGGTGACCTTTTGTTTTTCAGGACAATGCCCAACCCACTGAGCCACATTGGGCAGGACTAGTTTGGAATGTTATACTCTATTTCTATTATTTAATAGCTATTTAGAAATATTAACGTGTAAACACATTAAAGTCTAAAATACTTTAATAACAAAATTCCAATTTACATGCTAATATCAGGAAATATTTTACTTATATCTAAAGTTTTTTTAATCTCATAAATTAAACATTATCATTGTTGTTGTTATTTTAGGTGTTGTTTTATACAATAAATATTTATCTGGATTTACCTACCTGTGCATTCTTTTCTTTATTCTACTTTCTAAGTCACTCCTCAGACCTTCCTTCTGGGATCATTTCCATTGTTCTTAAAGTATGTTTGTCAGTCATTTTGCTATTGATGTTGGTAAATACCATATTTAATGGAAGACAGCTATTAGTTTATCTAAAAATGTCTCATTCTTATACTCTCTAAGTTTACATTTATTTTCTATTAGACTTTGAAAGTAGTGTAACACTATGTTCTACTTTTCATTTTTCCTTCAATCTAAATGTTCTTTGTTGCTAATCTGTTTTTTCTAACTACTTGTTAGATTTTTTTCCCTTTGCTATTCTGCAGCTTCACTACAATGTAACTGATATATGTCTTTACATTTTTCCTACCTAAATCTTAGGATTCGTGTCTTTTATCAGTTTGGGGAAATTTTTCACTACTGTCTAAGACTAGTATCTCTTTTTCAGACTTTCTAGCCTCTCCTCTGTAACTCATTATGTGTATGTTGGACCTTCTCATTTTGTGATCCATGATGCTTGATTTCCCTTTCATGGTTACCATGTGTTTGATGCAGGTGCATATGGTCATTTCTGTAGACTTCTAATTTGGTCCTTCTCTTGAGCTGTGTATAATCTGCTTTTAAAAGCCAACTGAGTTTATTTCAGTTGTGTTTCTCAAGTCTATAATTCCTTCTTCAAATATGCCTTATCATCATTGACAGTCACAGAACCATACTCATATTTTCAATACTTTTTTATATTTATTAAACTGATAAAATATGTTCATTTTCTATTCCACATTTGACCATTTGAGTATCATAAGTCTAGGATATCTGATTTAACTGCTAGGTATTTCTGCCACATTTCAGCCATGTTTCCTACTTTTACTTCTGTTTTGTGATGTTTGGCTGTTAAGTGCATTATCTGATATGTTTTGTCTGAAGGAATTCCTACAGAGTCATGAAGTTGAAGAGATTTTTCATCCACACACAATTTATACTTGCTTTTGTTAGCCACCTTTAAACTTACTTTTTCTAATAACTCTGTTTCTCCAGGTAGCATTAAAAGTAAAATAGACAAACTTCCCTTATAAATTAAGGTTTACCTCTTGTTCACTCTTCACTGAAGGTGTGGTCCTTTTTGGTTGGTAGAGTCTGATAACCTATTTTATATGGACACTAAGATTCATTTCCAGCTCCCTATGAGGCCATTAAAAACTAATCTCTGGATCACCAGAAATCCACAGGTGCCCAAAGAGCAGTCATAGGCTTTTCTCCTAGGATTTATGACTTTGCTTCATGTGTGACTGCTGGGGATTTTCATTCTCTGTTGCCAATTCAGTCATGCATTGAAAAGTTTTCCCAAACACTTTATATAGTACCCTGAATTATTTCCTAGTGTAAGGCTTTTCAGAGTATCAAGTTTGTAATACCACCAGAAATGGAAATCTAATGTACTTTTTTAAATTTTTGCCTAAATTACAGCAGTTCCTTTTTGGATGAGCATTTTTTTATTAAACATTGTTTATAATTATAAAAATATGTTTCTGTAAAAATAAAAATTACCCAAACTACACAGAAAAAGAATATTGCTGAAAATTTTATTACTTCCCAAAGATATTCATGTGTTAATATTAGATTGAACCATGTGAAAAGGCCTTTTTATAGGTTAAAATCAACAACTTTATATGGTTCAAGTAAATAATTTCCTTCCAGTCTTTTTTTCAATAACTGTTTTATACAGCTATAATAATAATTTATATATAATCTTAGATATTTACTGTTTTCTTTGCAGAAGCATTCTCCCATTAAAGTTCTCACAAATAACTTATTTAAATAACATATTTACATGAAGGTTGACATAATTATTTTCCTATTTTTTTGGACATTTAAATTGTTTTGATAGATAGGTAGATATACATAATAATATAGTGAACATCTTTGGGCATAAAGCAATTTTCTGAATTTTGTATTTTCTTTTAGGATGGATAAATAGAAATGATATTGCTGATTCAAAAGATTAAAGATTTTAAGAATCTTATCACCTATCAGGAAATTACACTCCCACTAGCAGATTTTAAAATATCAGAAAAGAAGAATTTGAGGTCTGTCGCAATTTTCTAAATTGGTATTTCAACACCTTATTAGAAAAGTCATGTGATGCTGTAGCTCTAACCAGCATCTCACCTGTTGTGATGTGTTCTCATTTCCATATTATCTCTCTGTATTTAAATGTCTCTCAGACACTCACCACATTTTGTATAGTGACTGGAAGAATCTCATACAATTTCCCTCAGGACTTTTTTGAAAACTTCTGTTAAGAGTCAAATTACCTAAATCTATCAAAATTAATTTCTTCAAAAAGATATCCCAATTCTTACCAAAGGTCTAGAACTCAATTCCAAGCAAATGGTCATGTTTCATTTCATTTCCATTTGTGGAAACACCGCTTTGTTGCTCTCTCCCAAAATTCTTTCTAACAAAAATAGCAGTAGATCATTTTCTCTCACTAGACTGTCTCAATAACAGTAATAAAAAAAACTACCTGTTATTGAGTGCCTAATCTATCCCAGGAACTGTGTTAGGCACTTTACACAATCTCTAACTCCCATGATAAACTTGCAAAGTATCATGCTCATTTTATAGCTGAGAAAAACCTAGTCTCAGGGAGGGTGAAAACCCATGGGAGAAGAAAGGACATATCAGAGCTGAAATGGATTTGGCTAAGACAAGTCTGTCACTACAAAAGTATACACACACACACACAAAACCAGTCAAAGTTATGAATCAAAAAAATGGGTGGGGTCTTTTTTGTGTAGCACACCAGGTGTCTCAGTGCAACTAATGGACTCAAAGAGAAAATGGCTCATCCTTTATGCCATGGATAGTGTCTAAAGCCACAATAAAGAAACCTAGCTAACAACCTTGTGAAATAATTGCTGAGAAACAGACAAGCAGAAAAGCTGAGAAAATAAATGCATAGCCCAAAGATGGTTTTCCCTTTGGCTCCGGTTTATTCAGTTAATAACACCCAAGAACAACGTGGCTAAGCTAGTTCTTTCATTTAATGCCATATTCAAGAGATGTTGTTTTACAGCTTTAATAGTCCTGTCAACATTCATCAGGAAATCATTGCATCCCTCCAGAATCCTGCCATAAAAACACAGTGGCTTTTTTAATTAGGGAAGTGCAACCTTCAGTACACCCCAAGTCTGTGTTGAACCGATGTGTCTCACTTTCACCTTAAGCTCACCAAGATTCAGTTGAATCCAAGGGAAGCAGAAAAGGGTCAGCACAGGCCCAGCTGAACAAATGTATTTTCACAGGTTTCACAGTAAACTTTTAACTCTTGATGCCATGGCCTTTTAAAAAATGAATAAATGGTGGTAGGAAAATCTAACTTTCACCAACATGAAAGTTGTTAAGTAATCTATATGCTAGATACAAGTTCTGTGGAACAAAAAAGTAGATCTAAATTCAAGGTTCTGGTGATACCCAGGTTGTTATATATGTATATGCCTGCACAGAGAATGTTATTCCGGCTGGAAATTGGGAGCATAGTTAAATCAGTCAGTTTTATCATTTTCTTACAAATAGTATTATTTACCAAAAGTCTTATATCCTTATTGTTTTTAAAAAATATAAAGAGTCTTCTATGATTATCACCCCTGGTCTCAGAATGAATCAGAATATTCATTGAAAACTTGTAGCTAGGGATGTTGAGAAAAAGTGGGAATCCAACAAAATATAAACATGTGTTGCTTTCCCCAGAAAGCTGAGGATTACAGATTTCTAGATCCTTTGATATTGAAACCACAATAAAATATTCTGTGTTTGACGCTTCCATTGTTCATGAATTTCGTGGATAAAGCTTAATCTTTTCATTTTTGCAACTCACTATTTGAAAATTGTAATATTTTTCCAAAATCTAATTTTGTATTTAAAAATAAATAGTTCTTACAATGGCAAGAAGGAGAAAAAATGCATATTTTTTATCTCCACCTACTACTGATTTTTTTCCACAGTCCTTAGTTTCCCTAAGATTAAATAATTACATTAAATATTAATTGGTCTTTAAAATACATGTACATATAATTGATTTACTATAATCAGTTATCTTGATCTCAAATTTTTCTTCAAATAAACCTATACATCACCAAGTAGTATAATACTTCTAAAAATTCCCTCAATTATTGTACCAGAGTATCTATTCCTGCCAATCATGAAATCAAAATTCTTTTTTATTTTTTAAATTAATCAAAAACTTTTTACAAAATATTGCTTCCAAAAATTTGTGTACAAATTATGACTTTGGTTTTGTAATTTTTCTTGGCAAAATTTCTGGAACAAATTCATCAAATGCAACCTTCCACTGGAAACACACTTCGGAAAAATAACCTCCTCCACTGAAATGGAGACCCCAGTTGTCTGCAGAATGACAAGTGACTCTCCACTTTGCAAGGTAAAATTTAATGATTATTTGGCAAGAATATTTATTTTTATTGATAATAGGAAGCTTTGATAAGTGATTCATTAGATGTATGACATAATTTACTTCCTATGTCCCAAATGATCATATACAAAGAGATCTAAATATCTAGTAGAATAGATGGGTTAGAAAGAGAAGAGCAAACAAGGTCATATTTTTGTTCAGGATAATAATCTAAGAGTATTCCTACATTTGAAAAATTAGGTTTGAGGCCAAAATGGAATAAAACAGGTAAGGAAATTAAACTTGTTAAATTTTTGTCATCGTTGTAATGGGAAGTGACATCTCATAAACTGGTCTAGGAAGAAAACCTTGCCCTTCTGTAATAAAGTCAATATGTGCAGAGAAATGGCATAAGGGCCAAATTAAGGGTTGATCTGCCTTCCCTGAAAGAAATACCAAGACACCTTTTGTCAGAGCGAACCTCATAAATGGTCCTGGGTGGTAGTCATACCACCTGTATGTTCTGAATAGTCTAGCAATGCTGTCCTTCTCAAAATGTCTCCCCAAGGTCTGTAACTGATACCAAATTCCACCATTAGAAATTCGTTCTCTTCTTTTCATCTTTTATCTCATGCTAAGATGTAAATTCTACAGAGGCTTGTCAGTCATTTCTGTCTTCACGGTGATGAGTTGTGAAGAGAAACAGTGAATGAAGTTTGAAGTAATCATCTGTAACGGGAAGGGAAATGCTAGTAAAGGAGGAAGGCCCTGGAAGACGCAGGAAGGCACTGGGAAATGTAGGAGGGCACAGGACAAAAAGGGAAGTCCCTGGGAGACAGGTAAAGCTACTGTTATGAAGCCAATGGAAAGCTTCACAGTCTCTATTTAAATGCAGTTTTAATTATTCTAGGGCAAAGCTGTATGGGGGGAAAATGTTGATGGCTAAGTTCAAACTCTGCTCCCAAGAGCTAAGCAAATACACAGAAAAAAAAAGCACAAGCAAAGTATTCTCAAACAGAAAATGAAGTATGAAGTAGCTAAAAAAAAAACCATCTTTTGATTTGAAAATACGATCCTCAAAGAGTCATTATTAATTGATGTCTCTAACTGTAGCAGTTGTCTTTCTGTTTCTACCACGGGGTTAGATGGCAGGAGACCCAACAACAGCTCTTTGAGAGGAGGGTCCAAGGTAAAAGGCATAAGCATTTCTCAAAGTGTGTTCCACGGATCACTTGAATGAACTGATGCTAGAACGATGCAGGGGAAGGTTTTTGACTTTGGATAAGTGATTTTATACTATAGGTTTCTCTTACAGAGTTAGCACATGTATGTGGCAGGGACTACTATATGTTAACTAAAATCCATTTCTTTGCTCTCCAGATCACATTTCTCATTATTCATTCCAGTTAGGTATAGCCATGTGATTGAGTTCTGGCCAATGGCAGGTGACATCTGGGTAGAAGTCATGTATGCCACTTTCTGACTTGACCCACCTTCTGACTTCTGTGCACTGTCTTCCTTGATCTTTGTCTCTTCCTACTCTCTGGATTGAAAATAAATCTGGGGTGATTTGGGAGCTACACATTGAAGATGATGAAATTCTGATGGACAGTTCTTGGCTCTATGAGTTATCTCTTGAAGGCAGCCACTTCATCAAGGACTATAAGCAGAATCCAGAAACACCCATTTGAAAGAATACATACAACCCTATGTTCACAGCAGCATTATTTACAATAGCCAAGATCTGGAAACAACCCAAGGGACCATCAGCAAATGAATGGATAAAAAAAACAAAACCTATGGTACATTTACACAATGGAATGGTATGTGATGATAAAAAAAGATGGAAATCTTACCTTTTTGGACAACATGGATGCACCTGGAGATTATTATGCTAAGTGGAATAAGCCAGTCAGAAAAAGACAAATGTCATATGATCTCACTTATATATGGAATCTAGTTAACAAAATGAACTGACAAACAAAATAGAAACAGGGGCATCGACACATGGAACAGACTGACAGCTGTCAGAGGGGAAGAGGGAAGGGGACTAGATGAAATAAATTGAAGGGACTAGCTAAAGAACATACATTAGCATAACTCATAGACACAGACAACAGTGTGGTGATGGCCAGACAGGAGAGGGAAGTGAGGGAAGGGTGGAGGCTGGCAAGGGGAAGGGGGGAGTGAGGATATCTGTAATAGTGTCAACAATAAAAAATAATAATAGGAAAACTTTAAAAAGAACTATAAGACTGGGCTATGCCATGAGCCAGATCTTACATCAAGCAACTGAGATTTTAGTGGTTTTTTTCTATTACAATAGCATTTATCTTAACTGATAAAATGTTTTACATTTTAAATGTCTGAAAGCTATTACAGTTAAAATCATGTTAAATTTTATTAAACTCAGCTTTTCCAATTGAGTTGACTGTAGAGCCTTTATGGTTCGGTTTGGTTTTTAACTGAAACACTATTAGCTAACAGAGCATTTTCCAGTTTGGAGAAGACGACACTCTGCCTTTCCTCACCCCCGCCCCCAGCCCCTCTGGAAGTTTATTCTAGCCAAGAGAGGGAAAGGACTGGGAAGCAAGACATGGGTAAAATTATAAGGATATACAGCACCAGGGATTTTAACTATAAACTCACTCACAGAGCTTTGCTAGAGATAAGCAGGGATAGTCCAACATGGAATTAAACAGATGAGCTTATTCTCTGGGACTCTAAAGAGAAAGGAGAGAAGAACCCAGAATCATATAAGCAGCTGAGGAATAGTAAGATGGGACCAGTGTAATGACAAGGTTCTCACTTTTTTTCAAATTTTGCATTATTTTCTATTTTCATGTAAGAGATCATCATACAGGAATATTAATTACTAATGATGGTCTTGTTCAGCTACTTTAATACAAATATGCATCTTGTTTTTGTATTAGGACTCTATCAGAAAGACCAACTCTAACTAGCTTAAAAAATAAAAGGGATGTATTGGTCTCAGAGGGAGAGCAAGCCTCACCACTGGATTGACCCAACAGCTCTGAGGTCCTTGGAGACTGGCTTCTTTTGTGGTCTATTCTTCTACCTATAAGATCAACAGGATCTTCAGGTTCTTTTCCCTTGCGGTAGCAAGAACTGCATCAGTTCTAAGGTTTGCATCCTTATATCACAGGAGAGCTCATCCCCCCCCTAAAAAAAACCTCCTCTCACATTTTTTATCCAACCTGGGTCAACATTCGTTCTTACACCTACACACCACTCAGTGTCCAGAAAAGTGCCACATACAGTAGCCCCCCCTTTATTCATGGTTCCAGTTATCCACAGTTAATCAAGTTACAAAAAATATTAAATGAAAAATTCCAGAAGTTAATAATTCATAAGTTTTAAATCACATGCCATTCTGGGTAATGTGACAAAATCTCAGTCCATCCTGCTCCATCCCACATGGGACGTGAATCGTCTCTTTCTCTGGCATATCCACGCGGTACATGCTACTTTCCTGTTAGTCATTTACCAGCTTGATGGTAGGTTATCAGATGGACCGTCATGGTACTGCCGTGCCTGAGTTCAAGTCACCTTTTTACTTAATAATGGCCCCAAGGCATGAATAGTAACCATGACCACTCAGATATTTCAAAAATAGGCCATAAAGAGCTTTTCTTAAGTGAGAAGGTGTGTGTGTATAGGGAGAAAAAAGCGCAGTTTATACAGTGTATGGTACTATCTGCAGTTTCGAGCATCCACTGCTGTGTTGGCAAACATTTACCCAAGGATAAGGGGAGCTATGGTACTGATCGGCCAGTGTCTCTGTTGCCCAGACCAGTCACTTTAAAAATGGGACCACCCTGATTAAATCACAAAGGCCTGATCCCTCACTTGTAGTTGGAGGTGAAATTACTGTGAGGACAACAAAACCAGAGATCAACTTTTGAGTAAATTATATATTAATGAGTCAACATTTATGTACCAGACCCTTATTATATGCTAGCCACTATTCTAAGTATCTAAATGTATTAACATTTAATTTCACAATAAATTTGTGAATAAGCATTAAACTCTTTTTACAAATAAGAAAACTGAGGCACAGATAAGTTACATAATTTGTCTGAAATCATAAGGCTAGCAGGTAAGAGAGCTGGGCTTTGATTATCAGCAGTCATGATCCATAATCTAAGCTTTTTTACCCCCATGTAAAAGTTTTTGTAAAGCCGTCATGCATATATAATGCTATATATATGTATATTATACACATGCATGCACACATGCTATACATATGTAAATAAACACACTCTACGTGTATCGATATATTTACACATACATGCACCTATCCATACACACACATATCCACATACATACACATACTTGCATCACATGCACACACACATATTGAATAAGAAGTCCAGCTCTTCATACCTTATGTTTATAACAAAGGCGCCATCTGGTGTTAGAACCCTCTAATTGCAGAAAAAGCACCCCAGTGGAAATAAAGATTCTCAAACAATACAAACTTAACTTGCAAAGTAGCCTAAAGTGGTAACATGAGAGCTTGGCCTCACTCTTCCAAGAACCTTTATCATGCCTGAAAACACATTTAACTGATTTCACAATGCTGCTTCCAGCTGGCCCTGTGCACGTACTCTTTACGTGACTTGCAGGAACAATTTCTGAATGGGAGTCACTGCATTCTCGTGCCAAGGGAGAGTACACATGCATTTTTTTTATTTGTGGAAAAACAAGTTGTCCTATATTAATATTGCACATCAAGTCCCTCCACCTTTAGCAGCCAGTCCAGCCTGTGCAAAGATCTGCCTGTCCCGAGTGGCTGGCCTTGGAGGCAACGTGGTACTTTTCTTCCTCTTCCAATTAATGGATAGAATGTGATGGTTGCAAATCTTACCCAGAACATGAGGTTACATTACAGCAGGTTCCCTGTTTAATTTCTCTAGTTGCTTCATTCAAGTTGGGCCTTGCAACTGGTTTGCCATAATGGGGGAGTCCCCACAGGTGTCATCATGAATAGAAACCCAACCCTGCATTTACTCTTCCTTTCCAGAACAATTATTTCTAAATTCGAATGTAATTTTATAATTAACCTTGAATTAAAACGAGGTCACCAGGAGCAACATCCTCTAGACCAGACCTTCTTACTAGTCCTTTTACTTCACTAAAATTTACCTGGTCAGATTTTCCTCCAGTTAATGATTTAATAAAGCTGCCAGTAAACCAGAGGTGTAACCTAACCTGTTTACACTGACTACTCTCCTAAAAAGCTCTGTGTAAATCTAGAGTGATTGCCTCATTCTCAAGTGAACACACCCTTGGAAATAAACAACGCCTGTACACACACACACTCACACACATACACACACTCACACACATACACACACCCACAAGACTCCAGAACTGTAAGCTTAACCTCTGGGCTGCCGAACATCAAGTTTCTCATAGCACATAAGGTGCTAATAATGTAGTGTTATTTCATTGCATTTAAGCTAGTTGAGAATTTTTGGCAAAATAGAGCATTCCCTTAGTTCAGACTCAAGTAACAAAGGTTACACAAAGGCAGATTACACAATTTCACAGCTGCATAACATCAACGTACTCTTTCGAAGACAGGAGAAGAGGAGGTGCTGAGCTGAAGCTCACTGACACACGGCAAGCAGCATGGCTTCCAAGGGTTTCCTTTAAATCAGCATTTCATTAATTACTTTGGCAATAGTGACTTACCATAATCGGTGTGGATTACAGATGTTTGAAGATCATTCGTTACTATGGGTAGCAAGTGTGCTCAAAAGCTGGTTCTGCTCCTTTGGTCCGTTGGCAGACACCAAATATTTGCCTTCTAGAACTTAGGTCCAGGGCTGTAGGTACAACTCAGAAATAAAGAAGCAGTGATATTTCTATGTTCTTTTTTTGTTTTGTTTATGTAATCTGGATAATTCAGAGGTCCAACTACCTGTTCTGGCAGGAGACTGCAAGAACCTTGCTTCAACACCAGTGAAAATACTGTACCTGATTAACATTCTTTATTTCTTAATCCTTTCCGATCAGTTGCATTTTCTTTCTGGTGGATAAATCTCTCCCCTTTTTTACAAGAGCCCTCCATGAGTCTATCAGGGAGACCTTGGTGTTCTTCTGTGAGCCAAGAAACAGCCTCACCACACTGCACCTCCCGCCAGCCCAGCTCTGCCGTCTCTCTTCAGCCCTAGACTCCTTGTACAGTAGCCAACGACTGGATACCTGGGTCCAAGTTTTAAAATGAACAGATAGTGAGGGAACTTTTTGTTATGATGGAAATATTCAATACCTTGCTTTAAACAGTAGATAGAAGAATGTATAGGATTTTCAAATTCATACAAATAAACACTTAACATCTAAGTTCTCTCTTTGTATATAAATTATACCTCAAATTTTTTTCAATTAGCAAATAGCCCCTATGCCCATTAAGAAATTCTTCTGGGTGGGCATACCCGTCTGCCAGGGCCAAGTGGAAAGAAGCACACAGGGCCCCATTTTCAGGCTGGGCTCTGCATTGTGTGTTGGTGATGATGGTTCCTGAAGGGAAGTCTTAGTGACCGGGAACCCTGCTCCAAAGATGACACTGCCTCCAGGATGAGAATGTCCCGTGAGAGGGTCTGCATTGAGTCCTTTCCAAAACATTCACATACAGAATGCTGTGATTCCTTAGATGTGGCAGAGATAGTAACTTCTGCTGAAGACTCAATCTTCTAACACTCAGAAGAGCCATCTGAAGAGACGCCATAAGGAAGCATCTGAGTTTAATAGTGCTACCGTCCAAGGAGGTGCCATAACCAGATGGCCTGCCTCTCATTCTGATTACCTTCAAGTACCGGCAAGCATTTAGTGAGCATTTTTATGTGCTAGATGTAGTTCCAAATCACAGGTGGCAAACAGAAGGCCCGTGGGCTGAATCCTTGTTTTATCTGGCCCAGAGGCAGCACCAACCAAGGTCTCACTGTGGCCCCCTGTGAAAATGAGTTTGACACCCCTGTTCTAAATCATTGATTTGTGTTGATTCAATCCTCGTATCTTCTTTAGTTGGTACAGAGGTAAAGTTGGTATAAAGTGATAGCCTTATGTAGTATGACAACTTGATCTTCTTTCTCCTTTCCCAGCATTTCCCCATGGAGGTCAGAGCAATGGGATAAACCTAATCTGTGAAGAGCAAGGCAAGGAGGGAAATGGAAGGACAAAAGCAGCCAGACACGCAGGTCACTTCCGCAGTTAGAATCCGAAGGAGCCCCAGCAATGGCATGCGAAGGGCAGAGAAGTGAGTGTACTCTACCTATGGGCACTTTTTCTGTAAAGAATTTAAAGACAATAATAAAACTAGCTACAAAGTTTGTTTTTTATTATCACCATGTGCTGAGAATTCTAAATGATGTGACTAAGAAGCTACTGTTTCCCCCAAAAATCCTTAGTTGGCCTAAGTTCTAAACAATTACTATAGTTTCAATTGATTTTAACATTAATATATTAGCAAGCCTCAAAGTAGCATATTATTATCAGTCATTCTTTAATAAAATTATACTACACATGAAGTCAATTCGGAAAACACCTAGCTGTCTAATCAGCCTTCAAAACACACACACTCAGCTACACACGTTTGTTCTGAGAGTAAGGTGGTAACAGTTCAGAATCCCTCACACTCACTTTGTGCAAAATTCAACTCGCCAGCCCTCTGGCACTACATGTTTCTGTATTTATGCAACAAACTCAAATAAACAATGGCAGCACGGGATTACAAAGGCAAAACAATAGAATTTGAAATACTTCAAATTGCCATTCTGTGTGACTACTTGAAGATTTTACCATTTTGAAACTGTCGGGGAAAAAAGGCACTCACTCTAGTGTCACTGCCTTGTTGGGAAAAGCAGAGGAATGTCAGCTGCCACAGTGAGAAGGTTCCCCAGAGCAGGTGAAGCTATGCCTACTGCAAAGTCCCGAAAGAAAATAGGCCACAAGAGGATCAGCTCCAATTTTACTCTCTCTTCAATGCAATTTTTTCTTTTCTGTTATCTGTTTTTTTTTTTCTGGGTGTGAAGCTTTAGATGAGATTACCTAGCAAAAAGTATTTGTGAACTACCAGAATCAGCTTTGAACAGCCTGTTGTGAGACCTTAAGCTTTAACCCTGACCCTCTAAATCAGCCTACACAGGTTGTATAAGCCATAACTAGGCAACAGTAAAATATAGGAAACGGACACTGCCTATGAAAAAGAATTTAATTTTGAAGATTGCCAGAAGAAAGAAAAAGATGTTGGCCTTACGTTGCCAGATTCAAGTAAACTGTAAGATCAGAATCCCCGATTTCAGCAAGAACTGGACACTTACTATAAGACTGTGGATCCAAAACTGTCGGCGTCCTCTGTCATTTAGCCATTTTAAAGTGATTCTTGTGAAAGAGTTAAAACTTTGGAAGTACTTAACAGAAATAACAGAGATTTCTCACGAATTTTCTAGTGAAGATATTTTAATGAAAATATTTCTACTGAAAAATATTTCAAAACCACTAGAAATGTGCCTGAAAAAAAATGAATATCATTACAATTTCTGGGATATGGGGATTGGGATATTTATAAATTTCTACCAAACATCTTTACATGTGAGATTTTTTCCTATTTGCATATTTGTTGCTTATATAAAAAATTGAAATTAATAAAAAGTATTTTTTCACTAACATTGATTAAAGATAAGTTGGCAAATCATTTCAATACTATCTATTGAAACGTATATGCACAGAAGACAGATTTGTCATTGACAAATTTACAGATATTAATGCTCCAAAAAGAAACTATAATATCATTCATTATAATTTTAGAACAATAAATAGAAGAATGTTCCCTTTTCCCAAAAAAAATATGTAAGTTAAAAGTATTAATTGATTACTTTTTTCTTTCCGGAACTATAATGTGAATTATATTTTTTGCCAATATAAAGAAAATAATATTTTTACTATATTTACTTTATAACCATTATTATTATTCAGTTCATTAACTAGTTTGGTATAGAGCAGGGAGATTTTTTTTTTAACGATCCCTCACGAGTCTTAAATACACTACAGATGTCACTGGAACCAGATATTTTAAAAAAAAGAGTTGAAGAGGAGAAATAAACTATAGACAGCTCTGTGTTCCAAGGCCCTGTTTTATTATTGAATGCCTGGTATATTATAATAGCTTCCAACATTTTTTATAGTATTTCTCTTCATTCCTTATTCTCATATTGTTGTCAAAGTCATCATCCAAATGTTTTGGCCAAAGTCATCAGTGGCTCCAAAATTTCTAGATAGGAGGAGCTTTCCTGGATGTCAGCATCTGCCCGGAGGGAAGGGCCAAGGCCCTGTCTAAGGGCAAGGATTTTACTTCCATATCTATCTGAAGGCATTGCAGGTAAGGAGGGGCAGGTGGAGAATAGAAGTCAAAAGCCTCCCCTACCTGTTTACTGCTGACTTAGACCTTGGCAGTATACTAATTCCCCAAAACTGCGATAGAGAAACCCCAGGAGAAATCCAGTTATGTCAGCTAACCATGTGATCAAGGACAAGTTTTTACTCTGTTTCCTCATCTGAAAAATGAGGGGGTGGGCCTAGATATTCTCTAAAGCCCCTGCCAACCATAACATTCAATGGTTATGACTCATTTGCCATAGCAGCTTTAAACTATGGATGGCCCTAGATTGGTGCCAAATTTACAATGCATCAAAGTGAAGAGACAAACAGCCACTGAGCCAGAGACTATGAGTTAATCGCCAAGTCACATTTGGATAAATGAGAAAGTATCAGGTTCCTGTTTAAGGGACCAGGTGTTTTACATAGTGTGTGGTGTTCTTCCATAAATGCTGGCTTCTTAGATCATGTCTACATTCACAAGTCCTTCTATAAACCGTGTCATTATCAACTGAGACAAACACCCAACTTTTCTCCCTCTGTGTTACCTGGAACTCCCTTAATCCCATTGGACAAGAATTGGGCATAAGTAATTTTTAAATTTCTGCAGATGAATCTAGTTTACACAACAAATATTTCCACGTGGGTAGGAGCCAGTTTTCTGGTATTTGGAGGACAAGCCAGATCTCAGAGTGGTCTTTTAAATCGAAAACCAAATGTGGAGTGAGCTCACTCACTGGGACTTTGTTAAGGAGAATTCATTTCACCTCCTTGGCATAAATTAAGCTGTAGTGAGCTAGTGAAAGATTCTACCACCTTTCACTGAGATGGCAAACTGAATTCTACCGTGGAGGTTAGAGAGAGACCTGGGACTCTGGAGAATGGGGAGGAAGTGGGACGAGGCGAGACGTGTTGTTTTCCTGGCTGGAAGCCGGGCAGGAGCAAAGAAGTGGCTGCAGTAAGACTGCAAGCCTGCATCGTTCCGTGGGAGAATGTGTGACAGTCTCTGCATGGGACTCTGCCTTGGTTGCGTTCTGAGAAGGGGAGAGGGCAGAGAATTGTATGCAAGAGGAGGACGTGTGACTACCATTAGAACCCTCTTCTCAGACTGGAGACACCCCCTCCAAGGGCAAGAAGCAGCCCCAGAGGGCCCCTCTGTCCCTGATACGTGCAGACTGGCTTCTGGAGCCTCAGGGTGAACAAAGCTTCCATTACCAGCTATTTTTCTCCATAAACCTTTAAAATGTGAAATGTTCCATGAGCTTCCTCCTCTATCTCTATGAGGAGCAAAGTCCTCATTCACTCAGAGCATCTCCCTTCACTCCCGTGTCTGTACTTAGTCACCATATGTGTGCTGCCAACTCTTGTCACCTGCTCCTCAACACAGACCATCCTCCCGTAGGCAAAACCCCAGGTCCATCTCTCCACCTGTACATTCCTTAGACACCCCAAACTTTTATCCGAATCCAGAGTCGATACCTCCACTCTCACATAGGCCCCAAGTCCTCTCAGTAAATGCCACCAGTACCTTCCCACACACCCACCTCAAACACCTGAACATGAACCTCAATTTCCCCGGCCACAACAGCCAATGAGGCACAGTTTCACATACATTTTGTTTTTTTATTGTCTCAAATCTATTTGACCTGTCCTTCCCCACAGCTACTGACTTGACTCAGTTTCTCGCCATCAGTTTCCCGGAGCCATGTAATTGCCGGCCGATTCCCAGGGGTCGCCCTGCTGCAGTCTTGTGTCTTCCCTCCAGGCCTCCCCGTGCTGGAGGAATGAGCGTTCTAAATGCAATACAGTCTGGTGACTCCTCTGCTTCGATCCCTTCAGTGACGCCAGAAACAAAGTTAAAAGGCAAATTATAAAATAGTACCAATATGTGCAGCACATATGAGAAAGAGTTAATTCCCCTAATATACAAAGCGTGCGCATCTATTGGTGAGAAGACAAACAATACAACAGAAAAAATTGGGCAAAGGCTATAAGCAAGCAATCCATCTATTAGAAAATGAAATGATCAATAAAACTATTAAAAGGCTCATGAGCTCCTGGTGTCAAGTAAACGCAAACCGAAAGGATAATGAGATTCTATGTCTTCACTTCTAATGCTGACAAAAATTAAGGAAATGGAGACCATCTAGGCCTGAAAGGGCATGTAGACTTATGCATTTTTACATATTGCCACAAGCTTTACAAAGAGCCGTCGGCCAGCATGTACCAGAATTTAAAAAGGAATGAAACTTCGGGGCCAGCTATCCCAGTTGGGACTCTTCCCAACCAGAAAGGAAAACCCCACCCATATGTAAAAGGGTATCAGCATAAGAATGTTTATTAAAGCGAAAATTGTACTGGAACAGTTAAAATAAGGCTTTTTAAGAAAAAGCACTGTTTTAACAGCAAAAAAAAAAACCAACAACAACTAGAAACGTCCTGAATGGCAGTCAACAGAGACAGAACCAATGATGCAACAATCCTATGCAGCAGTTTCAGAGCATTACGCAGATCTACATGGGTTGTCACGGAAAGGTATCCACATGTACTGCTGAGTTTACAAAAAGCAGGTCACAAAGTAACGTGTAGCATAAACTTGTATTTGTAAAAATTACGCAGTCATATATATTTTCAAACACTTGTTTAGGATAAAGATGTGAAAGGACACATACCACTAAAGGAGGGACGAAGGTGGGGGCTAAAAGAAGAGTATACACCTCTGAAGGTTTCACCCTCGTTTCTCTTTACCCCAGGACCCTGTTTATTTTCCGCATGGCACGCCATCATCGCAGTTCATAGCTGATTTCTTATGCTTATTTCAAACATGGGTTTTCGTTCGTCTCTTTGCAACCAGAATACAGATTTTGTGAGGACAGAGACCCATATCCATCTTGGTAACCACCATGTCCCCACAACCACTTAGGGCTTGGCACTTAGAAATACTTGTTGAGTTGGTTTATTAATTAATAATCCAATGACTTGTGTAAATTTAAAAAGAAACTATAAAGTCAAACTCTTAAAATGGCTTTCACTGTTCCTGGGGTAAAAGCTTGGAGCACACTCATCACCGTCTGTGTCCCGGCTCCCATGCAGCCTTGCAGCCTCGTCTCCCAGGTGCCCACGCCACAGCCCCATCCCTTCCAGGAGCTCTGCTCTTCAAGGCTAAGATTTCTTGTGGGTAGGGACCATGTCTTGTTGGATTTGGGATCCCTGTGCCTTATCCAGTACGCAGTATGTTGTAGCTCCTCAGGGAATGCTTATGAAATGATTGCCTCTATTATAATGGGGAAAAGAGTGAATGCAACACTTAGACACGAAGTAGGGGAGCCCCTCCTGAGAGTGGCAGCGGTGAAAGCTGCCTTGCCAGTTACCAGCTCTGGAATCTTGGAAAAATTATTTACAAAATGGATATAACCACATTAACCCCTTTACATGGTTCTTAGGACATCATGAAATAGCAGGCCTGAACATACAGATATTGTGATTCTGTAACTGAACAAACTGGAGGTTTGACTGCATGCTGCCATAGAAGCCAAACTCATGAGGCAGATGCTGGTACAGAAGGACAGAGGTTGTATTCAGGTGTTGTGCAATCTGGCAGACTCCCGTCTCAATGACCATCTCTTCTTTCTGCCATGGAAAAAGTCCAACCATACCCAGCAACCCCAAGACAAAAGCCAGTGTCCAAAGTTGCTGCTCCACCTTAAAGTACAGTTGTTTGCAGCCCATAGGCAGCTACTAAGTGGTCTTAGTCCCCATCCAGGCAGCTTAGCTTGTTCCCCCAGCTGCTGTCCATTTCAGGCCCCCTCCTGGAGCCTGCATGGCCAGGGTCCATGTGACTGCCAGGGTCACATGGTTACATAACCCTGGGTGAAAGAGCATGCAAATGCACCAGCGAGTGCATCACCTAGTGGGCAAGAAAGAAAGACTCCCTCCTGGAGGCCATGGGCCACACAGCTGCTAAGGCCACATGGCCATGGAGAGAACAGGTGAGTGCACCGTGGGAGTGCAGGTCACAAGCAAGCAACAGAGCCTCTTTGTTCCCCTGGGGTTATATTAGCTCGGGGTGTAGGATGGACCAGGTACTTTCTCAAAATGACCCATCAACTTCCCAAACTTCTGTGTGCTTCAGGTGGCTCCATCTCCTAACCAATTCCTTCTTCCCCAGGCTAGACTGACAGGCCTCTGTGGTCCAGCCCCTCCCCCTGGACCATTTTGACTTCTATGGTGCGGGTGCCTGACTTCCCCTGCTCCCACCGCAATCTGGTAAGGGCAGCTGAGAGCGTTTCTCTCTATCCAATCATCTTGCTAGCTTCTAGTGCACCCCAGCACTTCAACTGACTACTTTACAGTAACACTTTTTATTGTGATCGATTTGATGTCACATCTCTTTCTCTGAATCAGAATTAGGCTGCACCAGATGCCACTTAACAATAAGAAACTGTTACAGTTTGTTCCCTTCCACTGCCCTCAAGATCGTTCAAAGGCACCGAGGGATTTCCTCTGCCCTCACATTTGAAGAGGGCTCTCTCACCTTCAGTCCATACCACTCACCATGAATATGCTTAAGGTTCAAGTCCCGGCGGCCCGCATGGAGAAAGGAAGCTCTGAACTTTCATGCCCATCTGGGATGTGGGGTTTTCCCCAGCCGGGAGCGTTGGCATCTGCAGGCCAAGCTGCCCAGGTGGACCTTTCCCTTCCAGGGTCCTGTAGCACTGCGACAAGCCAGGAACCCATGGGTTCGCACCCATTCCCAGCTTTGGGAATAATTCCCCTTTCTCAAGTCGCCCGCCATCTCCACCTGCCAGCACATTTCTCTCCTTCTCTGAAAGGATGCAGCCTCAGCCCTTCGCAGAGGGGTCTTCAGGCAACTCCCAAGGTCCCTGAGATGAGGGAGTACAAAGGTCTAGTTACTTTCTTCATGCCAGGGTATGAACAAAGCACAAATCAACAGCCCTTGAGATTAGTCTTCCACTTTATTGTTATTAAAACACTAATCAGGATAGAAGAATAGTAAGAAACCTACTATGATGCAGTTGACCACAATTCCTGTAAAAGCTTTCTGTTAAGTGATTCCAAAAACTATAGCTTAGAATTGAGAAAGGACCATTGAAAGGGCTTACCTAGTCCAAAGAATAAAGTAACTCCTTCCAATGTTGTTGATGTAGTTATCATGGTATAAAGGAGACCCCGCCTGCATTCTGACTGGATGATTCATTCTGTCCTTAAAATATGATTTAAATTCACTGAAGAAATCGGTCGTCCTGGTTGCTCCATTTTCTTTCTTTTCTTTTTTATCTTCACCTGGAGAGATGCTTATTGATTTTAGAGAGAGGGGAAGGGAGGGGAAGAGAGGGAGAGAAACATTGATGTGAGAGAGAAGCATCAATCATTTGCCTCTCGTATGCACTGGCGACCTCTCCCATGTGCCCTGACTGGGAACCAAATCGGCACTGGGTGTTCCATTTTCAAAGGAAGGTACTTTTGCTCTGAGATAATGCACCTTTTTACCCCTTTTATACTTAAGCTGGTTGTGCCAGCTCTTCTCCAGCAGATCCTGTAGTAGGTCTCTGCCCTCCATGAGGTGTGGTAGCTTCATCAGCACTCCGAGGATTCTCACTGAAGAAGCTGGTATCTTCAATAGAGTCTGCTGTTTACCGAATGAGTTATCCAGTGCCTCACCTGCCTTGGGATCTCATGCAAAGCGTTGCCACCTGCTTTTGTGCATGGCATTCCTCTCACCATAAAATTTCACCACTTTTCTGACAGCCAAGGTTCTTGATCTTTGCCTTTAGGGTCAAAGTGCTTTCTTTCATGTCACATCTTCCCACAGATTCAGGTAGGAAGCTGTGTGATGCACAGGTGAATCCAGACATCCTAGAACCAGACCTTACCTGATACTGAGTAAAATCTGGGAGCAGCACCCTCGTCCACTGTCCAGCGTGTATGCTGCTCTTACAGCGTACTGGCCATGTGACTTTGGCCAAGACACAAACTGCTCAGACTTCAGATGCCTTATCTACAAAATACAATAGTAATTCTTCAGAATTTAAACCAAAAGACTGCAGGATCAACTATGCTATACTACTTATGATAACGCTTTCACAGATATAATTTCCTGAGGTGTTTTCTGGCTCTAAAATCTAATGTATTATTTTCAGGGGTTTTCTTTCCTTTGAATATTAATTTGCTCTTTGAGTAAAATAAAAATAATAATCCCCATTTTAATCACAGATTATTGTAAGAAGCATCAAATAAATTAAATTATGCAAATATATTTTTAAAAGTACAAAGTTTTGGTCAAATGTGGGATGTCATTTTTAATGACTAGAGATTCTCTGTAAAAATCACTAAGCAAATGAAAGAGAAAAAAATCTAGCCAAAATTTTCGTATAACTGGATTTCAGCATGTTTGCTTTATTTACAAAATTATTTCTTTATCAAAAGGCTGTTATCCTGAATTATCAATCAAAACAGTTAAGTAACTTTAGACAGACCCATGCAATTGCAGTTAAAACTAGAGGGGAGAAAAATGTGCTTAATTATTCCATTCTTTCCCTGGACTATGGGATGGTCTATGCCTAAGATTTTCATCTCAGTAAGGAAATACTTACAATCTATATCTTCTTATATTAACATTTACACTCTATCATAATTACTTCCTCTAGTCTCAAATTTGGGTGCAAAATCAGGTGACATTCAAATCTGGACTATATTAAATACCTTTGGGTTTGATTAAGTTGGATTTGTAAACAAATGACTTTCCTAAAAACATGAAGTCATATAAAATCTTTTACTATTATGCCTTGTTCTCTTCTGACACCATAAATAAACCTCATTTCCCCTCAAGGATTAGTGAGAAAAACGCATTTTGAAAAACCTCTCTTTCTGTAAAGATATTAGGTAATTGCTACCCGCTGCCTTTGACTTGCTTCCCTTTAGCTCCTAATGAAGAAAATAAACAATGTTTCAAGTCGAGCGTGTCTCGGAGCTCTGCGTTCTAAGAAGACTTCTACTATCTTGGCATTTCTACAAGGTCTGATACATGATTTACAGTGAAACTGGCTGTGGTGAGCAGCCTAATCTCCACCAATGCCACGTAAAATCAGCCTTGCAACATTTTAACATTATCTGCTATTACTGCTGATCCACCCTCAGATTTCCTTCTAGCTTCCTCTCATTTTTGTTTGACTACCTTAAGAGCTTCCATTATGCTAGACTGGGCATTCTAACTTCCTTTCTTTTGTTTTCTCTTTCAATGCATATTTATGGGATCTGCTGTGGGCAGCACACTGAACCCATTTCTGTGGGAAGATCTAACAGGAGTTTCCAACCCGTGACCCTCAGGCCGCATGAAGCCCAAAATGTCTATGAATGCAGCCCTACTCAAAATCATCAATTTACTTAAAATCTTTTATTTTTTTTTTGCTCATCAGTTTTCCTTAGTGTTTGTGTATTTAATGTGTGGCCCAACACAACTCTTCTTCTTCCAGTGTGGCCTGGAGATGCCAAATGTTTGGACACCCCTGAAGGATCAAGACCATCCCCCTCACCCACAAAGTGGTTTACAGTAGCACAGGGTGAGCCCAATACTCCTATGAGGTTGAAAATGACAAGGCATACGAATTGTGAAGTAGTATTTGCAGCATGGAAGACCTCTTGGAAAAGGCATCCTTTAAACTGAACAGTGAAAGATCAATGGAGTAGGCCCCGTGGGGATGAAGGAGGGAACATCAGACAAAGGAAACAATGTGGGCAGAGGCACTGAATTGAGAAAACTCCCAACACGTATGCAGCCTGGAGCGATTCGGGTTGGCTAAATCAGTAGGCACCTGGAGGGAAGTCCTGTAAATCAAGGTTAGAAGGATAGTTACCAGATCCTGGGCACTTGTGGTTAGCATTGTGATCATGCTATATTACCAGTGAACTTGGAAATCTATTCTCCCCCTTATTAAATAGTGAAATATGCCTCTCTGCTAGGTGGAGGGGAGAAGGGTGAGGGGAAAGGAGTGTAGAGAACAAACGAGTCATGGTGTCTGCTCTCGAGGAATGTGATGGAGGAGAGACGCACAGATATCCTTGTAGCATAATTCATTGTGATGAACAAGGTCTCATTGTCCATGATGGGTCTCTGAACTAGAATGGGAATGCAATGTCCCTCAATGCTGAAACCCACCCGATTCATCAGTCCCCAGTAGAGAAACACCATGTGACATTTCTTCTGTATAGTTTGTTAGCAAGATCTCATTCTCTTTCTTGCTCTTTCTCTCTCTTGACTGTAGGTCCCAAACAGATAACAAAACTGCGCTATTAGGTTTGAAATTAGGTTGAAAATGGTTAAAACTAAATAGAAATTAGTGGGGGCTAATTTAATTTAATGAATTAAAATGAAAATAGTAGGGGCTCTGGTGAATTGAAGACTATGTCTAAAGTCTCCTTTTGAGATCATTATACACTCATACACAGCTATAATAAATGAGAAAATGATCCTGTGTACACCCGTTACCTAGTTTCCCATAAAGATAACATCTGGAAAAACTATAGTATAACACCGCAACCAGGGTGTTGGGGTTCATACAGTGAAGATAGGGAACATTTCCATCACCACAGAGACCCTTCAGGTAACCTCTTACAGTCACACCAACTTCCTGCTCCCACCCTCTTCTGAATCTCTGACAACCCCTAATCTATTCTCCATTTCTATAATTTTGTCATTTCACAAATGTTATAGAAATAAAATCACAGTGTGTAAACTTTAAAAAAAAATTTTCTTGCCCTGGCTGGCATAGCTCAGTGGATTGAGCGCGGGCTGCAAACCAAAGCATCGCAGGTTCAATTCCCAGTCAGGGCACATGCCTGGGTTGCAGGCCATGGCCCCCAGCAACTGTACATTGATGTTTCTCTCTCTCTTTCTCCCTCCCTTCCTCTCTAAAAATAAATAAATAAAATCTTAAAAAAAATACTTTACCACTAAAAAATGCTAACCATAGTCTGAGCCTTCACTGGCTCATGATCCATTAAAAAAAAAAATTTTTTTTTCACTCTAGATTATTCTCTGTAGATTCATCCAGGTTGTTGCATTTAACAATATTTTGTTCCTTTTCATTGCTAAGTAGTATTTCATGATATGGGTATACCATAGTTGTTAGCCAGTCATTCATTTAAAGATATCTATGTTGTTTCAAAATTTGGGCTACTATGAAGGAAACACCTATGAACACTCATGTAGAGGTTTTTCTATGATCAAAAGTTTTTGTTTCTCTGAAATAAATGCCCAGGGATGCAATTGCTGAGACATATGGCAACTGCATGTTTACATGTTTAAGAAATTTCCAAATTGCTTTCCAGAATGCTTATACTATTTTACATTCCCAGTTTATAATTGACCCAGTTTCTCTGTATTCTTGTCACCATTTGATGTCACCATTTTTTATTTCAGCCATTAGGACATGTGTTTAGTGACATCTCATTGAGTTTTAACTTGCATTTCCCTAATGGTTAATACACACTGAGCATCTTTCAGTGTGTTTCTTTGTCATGTGTGTGGCCGTGTGCTGTTTGACCATGGGAATGCATTCTGAAAAATGTGTCTTTAGGTGATTTTGTTGTTGTGAGAACATTATAGAGAGCACTTAACAAACCTTGATGGTGTAACATACTACACACCTGGTCTACAGGTATAGCCTACTGCTCCTAGACTACAAACCTGTACAGCATGTTACCATACTGAATATTATAAACAAGAACTTTGTACATGAATGTTAATAGCAGCTTTATTCATAATAGCCAAGTATTTAAGAGCCAAGTAAGTTATTCATGTATCAAAAAATAGAAAATTAACAGTAAAAATATGGTGTGGAAGATAAAGTGGTAACCTGTATGGGGCACTTACCATGAATGGAGTTTGCAGAGCTGGAAGTCTCTCTGGGTGAGTGCGCGCTGAGTGAATGGGGAGGTCTAGGACACCACTGTACACTGCTGCTGACTTTATACATACTGTAAGCTTCGCAGCACTAAATTTATAAGGCAACACAAAACTAAATCAAGCACGAAAGAAAATGATGTAGACTAACACAGCATATTGTTTTACAGAATTTTTATAAGTAAAAAGAGCACACTCTAAAATGATAGTAAGTATAGTAAATGCATGTCCTGTGGCAGTCATTATTATGACTATCAAGAATTATGCATTATGCATAATTTTGTGTGCAATACTTTTATATAATTAGCAGTACAGTAGGTTTGTTTACACCAGCATCACCACAAACACATGAGTAATGTGTTGCACTATGATGTTATAACAGCTATAATGCCACTAGGCAATAGGAATTTTTCACCTCAATTGTAATCTTATGGGGCCACTGTCATACATGCAGTCTGCCATTAACCAAAACATTGTTATGCAGTGCATGACTGTGTATGTGGATAGATAGATAGATAGATAGATAATAGATAGATAGATAGATAGATAGATAGATAGATAGAGATTTTTATATGTAATAAATATATTTGGTCAATGTCTCTTTATGTCTTTTGCTCAATTTACAGTTGGATTATTGGGAGAGGGAGCATTGTTTTTGTTTTGTTTTTTACTGTTGAGTTTTGAGATTTCTTTTTCTATTCTAGGTACTAATTTTTAGCTTGTTTTTCATCCTCTTAAGAGTCTTTCAAAGAAAATAAGTTTTAATTTTGACGAAGTTCAGTTTCCCCATTATGAATCATGCTTTCAGTATCAAGTCTAAAAACTATTTGCCTAGCTCTAGTTCCCAGAGATTCTCTCCTATACTGCTTACAAGATTATTATAGGTCTATAAATTACACTTAAGTCTTTTTGAGTTTATTTTTGCCTAAAATGTGGGATCCAAGACGAGGCTAACATTTTTGTGCGGATGTCTACTTGCTCTGGCGCCATTTGCTTCACACTTTTATCAAAAGTTAGTTGGGGATATTTACATGGATCAGTTTTGAGGTTCTCTATCTTATTCCATTTATCAATTTATCTACCCACTTCTTATACTACACAGTCTTAAATACTGTAACTATACCATGATTCTTAAAATTAGGTAAACTGATTCCTCTCACTGTATTCTCCTTTCCAATGAATATAAGCTATTCTAGTCCCTTTGCTTTTCCATAAAGTTTAAGAATAGTTTTTTCTACATCTACAAGTAATTAAGCTGGAATTTTAAATTTCATTATAGTTGTATGCCAGTTGGGGGAAAACTGACATCTTTGGTATATTCAGTTTTCCAATCCATGAACACACTGTGTCTCTATTTATTTAGATGTTCCTTTTATCTTTCATTAATGTTTTGTAATTTTCAACCTATAAATCCTGTTCATGTTTTCTTAGATTTACACCAAAGTATTTTTTAGCAATTATATATGGCATAGTACTTTTAATTGTAGTGGCCACATGTTCATTGCTACTGTATTAAAATAGACTTAATTTTTTGTATGGTGATTTTGTTCCCAACGGCCTTACTAAACTTAGTATTAGGAAGTTTTTGGTAGATTCCTTTGGATTTTCTACATAGACAATCACGTCATCTGCAAATAGGGACAGTGTTATTTCTTCTTTTGCAATAGGTGTGCTTTTTATTTAATTTTCTTGACTTTTTGCACTAGCCAGAACTCCCAGCAGTCTGTTGAATGAGAGTGGTAAGAGCAGACACATCCTTACCCTATTCCTGATCCGAGGAACAAAGCATTTAGTCTTTGACCATTAAGTATAATGTTAGCTGTAGGTTTTTGTTCATGCTCTTTGTGAAGTTGAGGGAGTTTCCCTCTATTCCTATTTTTCTGAAAATTTACATCATGAATCAGTGTTTTTATTTTTAAACAGTTGCTTGTGCGAAACACAGTCCATCTGCAGGATATTTTCAACCTTCAGTTCAGAATCTTGCAACCCCTACAACACAGGTGGCAAACACAAGGCCCACAGGCCGAATCCAGCCCTCCACCTTGTTTTATCTGACTGGTATCTTCTTTCTACCTGGCGTTAGTGCCAAGCTCTCACTTAACCATAAAGGAATAGTTACATCTATACAGTCCTAAAATTACATTCGACCCTTTGAAGGCAGCCACAAGGCTGATGTGGCCCCTGGTGAAAATGAGTTTGACATCCCTGCCCTACAATGAGATTGCCCAACTTGTTTTTTGTCCCAGTCATTTTAAAAGCAAGAGGACAGATGGAATGAAGGAGGTTAGTAACTACAGAAGAAGCTGGTGATATTCATCACCCTTCTGAAGCCACCATGTGGTTTTGTCCTTTGTGTGCATGGAAAATTTCAACCAGTTGAGGTTCCCTTGTATGTTCAGACAGCAGTATCTCTCCTTCTAAGAAAGTCATGTCTTCCCAATCCACAAACACCGTTCTCTTCTGATAAATGATACCATGGGAAAGAACGCAGATTTTTATTTTTATCCCACTTACCGCCTTTTCTCCCTTTCCTTGGCACACTGTCGGCAAAGGACTTAGATCTCAGCCAAGACTTCGGTGAGGCTCTTGGTTGCCACTACATGCAAAAGCTCCAAGTTGAAATGCTTAAATTTGAATTCATAAAAGATTAAATATAAGAAATCTTAGCTACAGATAGACTAAACTGAGAAAGACTAAAATATGATGCAAACAAGAAAGGGAAAGAGAAACACAGAATGACTAAGACAGAAAATGTTGTGTATGAGATATTTGCTCTTCCAATATGTTTTCAGAATGAACCACCTTAAAATAAAGCCATCTGAAAATACCAAAAAACTATCTCAAAGTTAAAATTTTACAAACACAGAAAATATACACTAATTCTTACCTTAGTTCATTCTGATCAATTTGATTAAATATCCGTGTTTTAGTCTGGAGCTTTGGTTAAAGCTGTATGGAATCCAGCTAAAAGAACTGTGTAAGACAAGAATGGCTCTCTCAATACCAACACATTTCAGAAAATTTGCCATCAATCTAGAATCATTCTCTCCAAGACTTTCCTTCAAGCACACAGATTTGTTCCTTACTTCTGTATACAGGAATTCAGAACAAAGTGAGTACATCACCTCATGACATTGGCTTTAGCCATCACTTGAGTGAGTCCTACTATCCAGCCATACAACATTGTAATCTTTCCCATTACAACATGTAATTATAAAGTCTTTCTGAACTGCATTTTGAACTCTGTAATCTGAGGTAAGCAATCTTTGTCAATTTATCCTAACTTCTTTCAAAAACTTCTACCCTAAGTGGTACAGATTGAGTAATTCTTCTGATCTCATAGGGCCATGGGCCTTGGTAATGCCACATGTCCATTTCAGTTCGATTAACTCCGAATGAGGGAGCAAGTTCTGCTTTGGATACTTGGCAATGTAACCATAAACAGAAGACTAATCTTTCAATAATACAAGTTTAAGAAAACAAGAGGTGACTGGAACTCTGTTGTAATGAAATTGCCCGTGCATGGCAGTTTCAGGAAGGGTTTTTTTCTTCTGGGAGAGCCGAGAGAGCTACACTGCCTCTACCCCATGAAAGTAATTGAGTGAATGATTTCACTTGTTTCTTCTTTGGACTGAATTAGGTCGTCGCCATCTGTGGAGTGTGCTAAATACCTTGGGGGAAGAAGGCTGTTTTCTCATGTCATTTATGTAATGGCTGTGTTGTCACTTGCCACCTTTGAGCAAAATCAATATGTAGCAGAAGTTGGGCCAGGTTTTCCACAGCTGGAGTAAAGTAGGGAATTGGGGCAATTGTTCAGTCAAATTGAGCACATTTTTAAAAAGCAACCCTTTACTTCAAATTACTCAAATGCTTCAGGGAACATTTCTAATTGCCTTGGCCTAACGCTTTTCTTCAGCAATTGATGTCTGGCCACCGAGCCTTTTGCTGGAGCCACCATCAAATATAAATGGGTGAGGAGTTTACAGGGGAACACATTTTCTTTGAATATCGAAAGGATGGTCAGGGATAAGAAGGACTGGACTCTTCTGCATGAAACTGAGAGATAGAACTAACAAGATACTGGCCAAGATCTACCAAGGAGGCAGTTTTCAGTTCACTGAAGGAGCAGGTCCAAATTTCCCAACAATAAAATAGTCTTCCCAGGAGGTAGGAAGTTGTCTGTAGCTGGATGTGTTCAAGGAAGGGATTGAATCAGTGTTTCCTAAACCGAGGCTCACAACTCACTAAAGAGTTACGAAATCAACCCTGACCAGTGTGGACGTCGTCCTGCAAAGTGAAAGGTCGCAGGTTTAATTCCAGGTCAGGGCACAGGCCTGGGTTGCAGGTTTAGCCCCCAGTCAGACCATATACCAGAGGCAGCCTATCGATGTTTCTCTTATATTGATGTTTCTTTCTCTCTCTTCCTCCCTCCCTTTCTCCCTCTAATAATAAATAAATAAAATTTTATTTAAAAGAGTTATGAAATGAATTTAGTGACATAGTATTAAATTTTTTAAACACTGAATAAAATGGAATATGGAACAGAAGAGAAGAAAAATATAGGGCACTGCAATAGAAATTTGCTTTGTGCAACTTTAATTACGTGTGTGCACACATGTGTGTGTACACACATACAAATGTGTGCACTAGGTCACAGTGCAAAATGTGTTTTCAGGTGGGCTAAAGTCTAAAAAGTTGAAAAACACTGGATTAAACCTGTAGTTGAGGGGATGTAAGTACTGGGTGGGAGAGATTGAACTACATGACTGTTAAGACATAATTCAGAGAGGAGCATACCATCAGTTAAAGGCCCACAACCTCCATAAGCCAAAAAGATATCAATTCTCCAAAAGGGTGTAACTATTTCTGAGCCTGGAAAAATATTTTTCTCATGGGTCATGATAGAGAAAACCCTTATAGCATTACACCCCAGCAAGGGTCAGAAACCAGGTCTGAAGAAAGCCATACTGACACAGTCCAGCACAAGTGTTTCAGTGATCTGGTTTATTAAGGGGCAGATATGAACTTGGATAAGCTTATTTGCCACATAGTTAAGTTCATAGCATCAGAGCAAACATGTTAAAAAACAAGCACATTGTGTTAATGGGCAAACAACAGTTGCCTCTCTGCTTATTCTAGAAAAGTCTAAATGTCTTTCAGTTTAGATCTTTGAACATTTATCAAATTATATTCCTGTTAGTTGTTTGGAGAGATTTTTCTATTTCTCTCTCACCACCATCATATACAAAGTGAGCTCATCAAGGATACAATAGAAATGTGAGTAATTTTACTTTCTGAGGCCAGCACAATGCACAGGATATAGCAGGTGTTCAATAAATGCTTACTGAATAAATGAAAGAGCTTACAATAATATCAAAGAAAACCCAACTATATGGGGTAGAAAGACAAAGGGTGACAAAGAGAAAAAAGGAAAAGGATGAAGTTCTGGAAGTCTGGTGTTCAGTAAAGCAAGGGGTTCCTCCCACAATCCAGAGAGGGCAAACCCAGCTTAGACACAGAGAATAAAAGCGCTTTGTTTCCAGACCCACTTTTCTGTGGTCTCAATAGCACGATCAAGGAGACATGAGCTCCCAGAATTACCTCCTACACTAGATTCTGTGCCGTTTTATGTTCTTGTAAACATTTGTATGTACTTCAGAAATTTCTGTTGCTTTTAAATGACTAGTATCAGAATAAACTTTCGTTTAGCCAATTCAGGAGGGAGTCAGGGAGGAAGAGGTATGGAGAGAAAGGAAAGAGGAGGAGAGGGGGTTTTGTCACGTAAGGTCAACAGCTCCCTGAACATGGTGGCAGGGAAGGCTGTGCTGCTGCCTCAGGGAGAACGTTTCTCGGTTTTGTAAACCAGCCAGCTTTCTGTGCCCCTCCAAGGCATTAAAATCAAACATGTTCCAATGAGGGAGTGGTGTCTAGTCATTAGAAAAGGGAGTTGGAGCCAGACTTTTGACTTTTCCATTCTTGGCTGTGCCACACAATCTCACTGTAGCCTTGGCAAATGTTTCCTCTCAACATCTTGAGGTCTCTCTTGACACAACTGTGAAATGTATATGACTGTCGGAGAGTGTGAAGGGTAGATGACATCAAACTGCAAGCAGGAGCCGCGGTTCCAGTGGAGGAATGGTCAAGGCATTAATGAGCATCATATTCCAACGAAGAGCGCAGGCGCCATCCAACGAAGGGGTGAGAGTTTGAACATCACACAAGAGGCCATCGGAATAAAAGTAGATACACTGTGTTACAAAATAGGATCACACTACATGCACATGCTCTCAGGAGAATGGATAGGATACAGAACCTCATTAGCATAGCAGTGCGAACCCTGCACAGAGAACCTGAAGACCCTGGGGGTTAAGATCCCTGATGTCACTTGCAGCTGTCATGTTTCTATCTTTTGAAGCCATCCAGAATCTTTTTTAATTTGGAGTTGGAAAAAAACTTTTGAGCTCATGAAGTCTGTTTTTCTGCCAAAATCGGCATCTTTTTCCAGAACCTACTCACAGGTAGGTTTGACTTCTTCATGAACATCCCAGGGACAGCGTGCTGTCTTTGAAGGAAGCCCAGTCATTTGTGAATGCTCTAGCAATTAAAAAATGGTTTCTTAGGTTAAGTCTTTACAGGTCAGTCTTCTTTTTGCACTATTACAATCAGGTAATTTAAGAACAGAATAAAAAAAATGTTCAGTATGAATAAAATCGCCAGCTGGGACTGAGGGGTGTCCTGGCACATGGGACTACAGTGCTGAAACCCGGAGTGTCCGGGAAAACCAGAATGATTGGTTGCCTTAATTAAGAATAAAATAGAGACAAACTTATCAGAAGGTGCTAGAGAACTCCATATATTTACTCTCCCATCAGACTATTTTCTTGTGTAGTTTGTCTTTTGATAAGCATTGTCCTTCAGACCTAAGGGTTAAAAGAAATTGCAAGGCTGTCTCTTAATACGATTGGCTCTTCCAGGGTGACATTTATTGAAATAATAATTTCTGTCCTGGCTGCTGTAGCTCAGTGGATTGAGTGCTGGCTACGAACCAAAGGGTCGCCAGTTCGATTCCCAGTTAGGGCACATGCCTGGGTTGCAGGCCAGGTCCCCAGTGGGGGCCATGTGAGAGGCAACCACACATTGACATGTCTCCCCCTTGCTTTCTCCCTCCCTTCCCATCTCTCTAAAAATAAATAAATAAAATCTTTAAAAAAACAAAAATAAAATAATCATTTCAATCTGACTTACTTGGGCATGACTGCTTCAGTGTTCTAGGGAGAAATACAGAAAAGATCTCCTGATTCAATCAATGAAGATCCCATGAGAATACCGTATGCTAAAGACAAAGATACGCTCCTCACATAAAACATTCGTAACCTACATTAACAGTAAAATAGTCAGCCTGGAGACATTAAACGAGAAAAAAACATGAGTGCCTTGGCCTGTGTTTTAAATCGTATTCTCGAACCAGCAGATTCCAAGTGAGCAGTTTCAGCTTCTGGCCCTCTCAGGTCTGGTCAGTGAGGGCTGTTCTGTAAGGGTCCCAGAGCGCCCGTGGAGAGATCCCGAGAATTAGAGTCAGGCTGCTGGAGTCCAGCCTGGGAAGCTGGTCATTGAGGGAATGAAGTTGAGAATGAAGAGATTTAATAAGGATGTTTTGATAGGGAAGGAGAACCATACTAAACATGAAAGAAGGAAGAGTAGAGGAAAATAGGGCAGTTCCTGTATGGGGGTCTCTAACTGTACAAGTGCAGAAGTCATAAAACCATATATACAAGCCATTTAGCAATCCATTAAACAGTTATAGAGTCAGGGTTCCCAGGGTGAATAATATCTCTTTTCCCTGAGGGCGGGAGAGATCTCAGTTCCTGATTTCTTGCCTGAAAAACCGGTGGAGGGGAGAGGTGAGAAGAAAAGAAAATCACGCACTTGGACTCAGGCACAAAGAGACCCTGCTTCGTGCTCGAACTGCAGGCAGCACTGGTTTGCAGAAACTGAGCCCTCAAGGTGCCACCTCTCCCTTAACAACTCATTTTCCTACAAGGTAAGAATGAGAAAGCCTCTCGGTATGGATATTTTTTATATCCCAAATTTTATCTGCAAATACAAATTGGGCATACAGCAGCAACTGGCTCCCCTAGACTCCATTTGGAGTAATGATGAAGTTCAAAAGGTTAATCAAGTTATTAACATTTTAAAAGAAGGGAAATTTTCTTTCCCAGATGGCTTAACAGGTGACTCCTATAAATTACACAGTACATTACAGCGGGCATCCGCTAGCCCAGTTATAGTAGAGAGTCTGTCAACATTTCCATTATAAAGCCCTATTTTCAGAGTTTATAACTCAGCCATAAAACTCTGCTCCAAGCTGGGCCTTGGCTTTCTAGTTGAATTTTCAGCTCAGCAGCAAACTCCTTTTTTTTTCTTTCTTCTCCTTCTCCTCCTTTCCTTTCTCCATCTCTAGCCACTAACATCCTCCTCTTCGCCCTCCACCCCACCCCCCATTCCCCTTGGTGAAAATGTTAGGGGTTTTTTCTGTTGCTGTTGATGTTGGTTTTCATTTACTCTAGATTAACTAAGTTAAAGGAGAACTTGCACATAGGGAAATCTTTCAGCTGCTTTATATTTAAGCACATTGTTTTAATGCTCAGGTATTAAGATTTTTCTCAGACACTATTAGGAATCAAGATGTTTCTAATCAAGGACTATGTTACAACCATTCAAATCATAATGAAGATTTGTAAGCCACTAGCATTTGAGAGGGGCTGGTTCAGGAGAGGTGATTTATAGCCGAAACATTTCACTTTGTTTCTTGATCTCCAAATGTCTCTATTTAATCCCATCCCCTAAAGGTAAAAGCAACGGCGTACATCCCATGATTTCATCCACTTGTGAGAGGGGCTTTGGAGAACACAGCGTTAGCACAGCGACTTCCAGATGGCGGGGCTGTGTGTATTTACAGGCCACCAGGGGAGAGAGAGAGACAACACACAAAATACAAAGTGACAAAGAAGGTGCATTAAGTGACGAGCGGAGGTCTGCTGTTCCAAGTCTGGTCGGTCACAGCCTAGGGAGTTTTTATGGCCTATTCAAAGCTGTGGTGCAGACTAAACAAAGTTTCCTTTACTTTCACCATGACATCCTCAAAGACCAGGCCAGAGGGTGGGGAAGGCTGAAGTGCACAGCCAGCTCTGCTCAAACGGGAGATCACTGCTTCGCTGCGAGAACGCTGCTGCTGACCTTGGAGTTCCATGCGCAGGCCCCTCTGAAACCCTATCTTGGACAGAAAGTTAAGCCACATGGGATTTCCCTGCAAATGCAGGGGAGGGATGGTTCAGAGGTGTTCCGGAATGGCACTGAAACACTCTCACACGGGACAAGCAGGTCACAGTGGTGTTTAGACAATTTCCCCCCCAGACCCAGGCCAAGGGGGGCCCATCTGAAAACACTTCAGAAAGAGGGGGGTTTCTCATCTCACCAGCATCGTCCTGATGCCACCTCAGTAGCTCTTGAAGTTGGGCATCACCTGCCACCTGGGGAGGAGATGGCTCAGGGACAAAGGACAACAAATGGCCTGCTTTACCCAGGGGGAGACCTACTGGCCTCCTTCATCAGAAAGGGAGGCTGCAGCTGTTGGATTGTCCCAGGAGCAGCGCTTGGCTTGGGAAATGTTCCGGTGAAAGGTGCTAAGATTTATCTACTGAGCTCACCGCAGGCACATCTGTTGAAGAACCTCACTCACACATCCCATTATCCTAGCTGACTGCCTTCTCGCTTGCTTTTCTTTCTTTTTCTTTTTCTTTTTTTTTAACCTACTTGCTCGTTAGCAAAGGTACTTGGCTTGGAGGAGAACTATGCCCCTTCAGAGCTCATCTTTTCCTCCTCGTGGGTCCTGTAGTCCGGTCTTTGAATTTGTGACACACATGACCATCATTTCCATAGTGGTAGAAACAGCAGCCTTGTGAAAACAGGATTTGCAGTTCAATAAAGAAAAAGGGAACTGAAAAGAGCCTCCAAGAACAGCTGGTCCAGCCTCTCACACAGACAGGGACACAGCTAGGTGGACCAAGCACGGCTTTCAGCCAACACGCCCTGGTAGCGGGAAGAGCGTGCCTCTCCTTGCGGTTCTGTGACTAGATATCTGGTCACGTCACTCCCATGAGAACTGGCCAAGAGCTTTAGACGGCAGGGCTTGTGTCTTGCCTGTCATGTTCCCTCCAGCATTTTACCCAGTGCCTGAGACCGTGGCTGTTTCAAGGACTTTGTTGGATGGTGGGGAGGCTGTGCATTGAATATATAATCAGCTTCACAGCCAAGATTTGTTCTTGATGTGTCTAAGTAAAATATCTTCGTTACAATTTAAAGCTATTGAAACTGTCATTTACGTGACAGCAGTAAATTGTTGAAGAATAGTCATGAAATAATTATTCATCCTGCCCTGGCTGGTGTGGCCCAGTGGATCGAGCGCAGGCTGTGAACCAAAAGGTTGTGGAATCGATTCCCAGTCAGGGCACATGCCTGGGTTGTGGGCCAGGTCCCCAGTGGGGCCACGTGAGAGGCAACCACACATTGATGTTTCTCTCCCTCCCTTCCCCTCTCTCTAAAAATATAAATAAAATCTTTTTTAAAAACAAATAAATAATTATTCATTCTAGTGCCTAAGGCACCACCTCATTTTTCTCATTGTCCTGTTTAAGGGTCACCATCTTCATCTCTGTAACGATTCACTTCCTGCTGGAACATTTCTGGTGTACTCTGTTTTTTCCTCATCTACATTTCAAATTGCAGTTGTAACTCAGAGCAGTGAGTGAGGACTCTGAAAGCCTTGATTCTAGCCCTGCTAACTTGCTGAATGACCCTCACCATGATGGGGACAGCTGCTCTGAGCCTCTGTTTCTTTTTCCCTAAGATCTCTGCCTATTTCACAAGTGGGGAAAAATAAATATATGTGAAAGCCTTTGGAAATTCAAAGTTGTATACGAGTGGCAGTTACAGGTGTTACTAAAATTATTCAGGTAAGAGTGCCCCCAATGGCGAACACAGTAGATTGCTTGCCAACCCAGCATTTACCAGCTGAGCTGGCAAGAAACGATGGTGGCTAGTCACAGTCTCACATTTGTTCAAGAAAACTGGAGCTGGACAGTAGTTAGAGTGGTAAAAACATTTCATTCAGAAACTATTGCAGTAGGGGGAACAAGACCTCAGTATAGAACAGGCCTCAGTTCTGATTACAAGAAGTGGGGACTGACAGCCAAGGAAAGGCATGGAGAGGTTGGTGGATGGAAAATACTAGAAGAAATCAAGGGTAGTGGAATCCTTTCTTAACTCACCTGACAGGAATCTTCTGCATGCAGGCAAGGGTGATCTGACAGCAAGTGGAGAGTCGCTCTGAACCGACTTCGCAGGCTTCTTGCTGAGCTGTGAAGGCCCAGCGAGGACTGCAGTGGGGTTAGAGACACAGCCCCAGGGCCGGTGTGATGGTGAAGAGGTCCCAGAGGAGCCCCATCAAAGTTTGGTCCAGCAGAGCGTCTCCACCACACTACTCAGCAGTTCCCGGCTTTAGCCTGTGGTTCTCCTCAGGTCTTTGTTTTTAACCATATTTGTGCTACTTCTCACCCCCCCTAACACACAACTTTTTAAAAACACGTATCTCTGCTTCACAGGCCCTCGTTTAGGCAACAGATGTGACCCAGAGAGCCAACTATGAATTAAAATTTCAGAACCAAAGTGACATTTTAAACATTGCAAGCAAGATAAATTTTAAAGGAATTTTACTTTCCATCTCTTTGTAAATGGAACATGTAAATATGTGGGTTCTAATTTATAGGCTGAGAAGTCAACATTTCAAACTTAACTTTCCCCAAAGCAGAAGCCAACTGGAGTATATTTTTTATCCCTAAAGGGAATGGGTTGTTTTTCTGTGATGACCTGCTTTTTCTTTTTCACGATTTCAGCAAAACAGATGATCAGATAACAACTGAAATTTTTGCTTGCTGACCTCAATCATTCATTGCAAAATTCCATGGTAACCCTACTCCCCATTATCTGAATGGAGCCTCTGGGTTTTCCTTAGACCAGAGTCTTTCAGTATCCCAGTGCTGATACGCAAGAGCCCTGGAGTTAGCCACTCGGCAGCCTGGTAGATGAAGATAACACTGACATTCCCCCTTTTGGCCAAATACCCACACACTTGTTGGCACCACCCATTTCAAACTTTTTAACCTAAGAGCCCTGTGAGGCTTCGTCCATTCTCTTCCTGTGCCTCCTCCTCCACCACCAGAGAGGCACGCGTTTTTCTTCTCATCATGTAGTGGTCAGATTATGTAGAATCCGTTCTCCCAGTTCTCCTATTTTACCTTATGTAACCCAAATCAGTTTTCAGCCTCTTCGTGTGTTAGCATTCCTGACACATTCCTTCACAAGCGGACAAAGCCTGGCCTCATTTTTACTTCATATTTGTCTCTCGGGCTTTTCTCAAGATCTTATATCCTGTGTCTTGCTGCACCTGCCTCCCCTCCTTCACAGTTGTTGATCGAATCAGCAACAGTGGTAATAGCTATGAGGCCCTGCTGTGGGCTTGAGGTTGGGTGTAGTTGTTTTCAGTTCCAGCAACCTGAAGGGTAAGTATTATTCTTTCCATTTTACAAAGGAGGCTGCAGGAAGCCCCATGGTAGTAAATGAATGGATCCAGAACTTGCTTCCTGACCACCTTCTGTATTCTTTCTGTGTACCAAGCTAAGTAGACTTGCTGTCCCGTTCTCCCTCCCTTTTCCCTGTTTTCTCACTTCCCACGTTTCCCTTCTCTCAGTTCACTACCAACTCGAAATCAGCCGTGTAAGTGGCCAACTCATAAACTTCCCTTTTCCTCTATCTGTATCCCACCCTCACCTTTCACCGAAGTGTTCCTCGGTCTGTTTCTTCATTTCCTCACAGAAGGTTAATTTAGTTTCAGGGTTTGCTCTCCCTTGAGAAATCACTGGACAACGAAAACAAGATCAGGGGCAGATCCAGAGCAGATCCAGGTGTTGTGAGGCCTGAAACTTATAAATTTTGAGAGATACCTTTAAGAGAAATAATGCAAAATTACTAATATAAAATTAAGCAGATATGTAAGTGTTCATTTAGACTAAGAAAACAAATCATAACACACCTCAAATTTTAAAAGTTAACAAAACATACAAAATCCAGAAAGTAAAAATAACATTTTCTTAATTAAGTGACTGACGTATCTGCATAATATTTTTGTCCTACATCTTTTAGCTGTTACTCTGATTGTCTTTTCGTGTGACAAAAATACTGTCATGTTATTTTCAACACAGAAAAAAGTCCTAATTTAGACTTTTCCTAGAATAATTGCTCCAAATTTAGTTTTTATACTTGATAATTCAAAAGTTTATTTCAGCTTTATAACTAATAATGATAATTTTATGCTAAGATGCTATTTAATACATTAATATGCATAAAACATAGGATGGCACATAAGTATATTATCTACATATAATATAGCTATAGTTTTTGCCCTGCAAAAACAGAAATTTTGACAAATTCTAGTTCTCACATTTCCAAAAATACAAAGGAAAGGCTCCATGGTGTGTTTACAGTTGCATGTGTTGCATGAAGGAATATAATTTTGTCAAGAAAGAGAACTTGCATGTGGTTTAAGCATTGATGAGAATTAAAGCTATTGCTTACAATCTTGCTCATTGACAATCTAGGAGAATTTTCCACAGACTGGATTCTAGATCCCCACATTTTAAACTCTGTTCTCCTTCCACACCCACATGTTTTCCATGCCACGAACTGCTGTGTACTATGACTTCTCTACTGGCAACTTCATTTGAAAACCCTGTAGGAACTAACAGCCCTGGTGGTGTAGCTCAGTGGATTGAATACCAGCCTGCAAACCAAAGAATCACCGGTTTGATTCCCAGTCAGGGTGTATTGCTGGGTTGCTGGCCAGGTCCCCAGTGGGGGGCACGTGAAAGGCAATCACACATTGATGTTTCTTTCTTCCTCCCTTTCCTCTCTCTAAAAATAAATAAATAAAATATCTTTTAAAGAACCCCGGAGGAGTCATTTCAGTGAGCGGTAGTTGTATTTCTATATTATTCCTATAAACAACAGCTAGAAAACTATTTTTAGATTACACTACAAACCATAAATACACCTTATTAAGCGCAAACTCAGTGAACACTAACTAAACTTCCACTTATCTGAAACCCCAAAATGTGGGTAGTCCCTCCATTATCCTCCAGTGTGAGAACAGGAATGATAGGCAGAAATTCAGAATATAAAGAGGTAGCAGTCTTAACCAATTATAGTTAAAATATTATACATGTCCAAATTTTACAAAAATTATGACCATATAAACAACCGTATGGGGTTCCTCCCAGAGCTTTGGAAAGAATCTGTGCAAGCAAGAAGGGGTCTGAAATGCGTTTTATTTCCTTTTAGGCAAATCTGCCTCTGGTAGTTAGTCACCACACCAGCTTCCAACACAATCTTCAAGGCTCTGTAGAGTGAAAGGCCTGCCCAACAAAAACAAAGCCAGATTACCTAGCAAAATGCTTTAATAGGATTAAATTTTATTGACAAAGTACCTAAATTTAATAGACTCTAGAGTCCTTAATTGTAGCCCATTTCATTGTGTCTTTTCTTTATCAGATATAGTAAGTGATTAACACTTACTATGAATGAAATGAATGAATGAATGAATGGTGTTAAAAAGCAGTATTCATAAATATATCCTTGATAAGTAAAATATAACTCAAAGCAGGAAGGACAGTGAGTCATATTCACGATCCCCAAAACTGCAGCGTGTGCCTGACACCTGTCAAAGAAGTTGTAACTCAAATGATACTCTCAACACAGATTGTTGTGTGACAGTGACCAACAGTCTCTATCCAACTAAAACTGTTTTTAAACACTCCTGGATGTGAATCCAATGTAGAAATGGATTTGAAATAAACATTAAACATTTTGCCATCTGTTGCCCTGTTGAGTCACCGAAGAATATTCTTCCCAAATGTTCATGTTTTCAGATTAATTGGTCCATGGCTGCCAGACATAAGGAAGAAAGAAAATCTGAAAATTGGTGATGCCAAGAAGTTGTAAAAGATGCACTACAGAGACCCTGCTATTCGGAGATGAAGTTGTGGATTAACACTGAGATCTAACCAGGGAAAATGTCCCTAGGTGGTTGGAACACTTTATCCCACAATTAATCATAAAAAGCACGTGCCAATAACTGTGATTGATTTAATGCTTGGTTTTTTATCTCAAAACTTCTACCAAAATATATTTCACATTTCTAATCTTTAGAGGACATTGTTTTTAAGGAACACCAGAAATTTCAGCAAGAATTTGGAGTGAAGGAAGGGAAAAATAAAGGGTATAGAATGAGAGACAACTAGAGTAAATGATGAGTGAGTGAGATTTCCAAAATAGCAGCAAACAGGAGAAAAATTTAAAATAATTAAAGAAACTTCATACTGTTTCTCACAGTTCAGTAGTGCCTTCCCTCTGAGAGGTGTAGCACAAACCAAGCAAGTTAACGCTAATCTACTCAAGGCTAAAATAAACAATACACAGCTGGCCTCCTTCCTAACATCACCTCTGGCTGTGTCAGAGTTACCATCCAGCACTCAGTCCCTCCTGTTTGCAGACAGCCTGAGTCCACAGGTCCCAATCCCAACTTCAGGGCCACCTTCATGCTACTTTCATGCCCTGAATGTCATTCCAGATGATGGAAAATAGAGGCAGACACTAGGAAATCATTGTAAGAATGTCTCTTAAGGGGGTGGAGACAATTTCTTAACTAATAAAAATTTTAGCAATCCTAATCAAAATCCAATAGAATGTTCTAGAAGTCAAAAAGCTAATTTTAAAAAGTATATGTGAAAAAGCAAAGGCTCCAGTACAGCCAAAATAATGTGGAAATAAAAAACAAAGTTGGAAACCTCATAGAATCCAATTTCAAGACTTACTACAAAGGTACAGTAGCCAAGATATTGCGATATTGGTAAAAGATGAACACATAGATCAATGGAACATAATGAAGTCCAGAAATGTACTCACACGTATATGGCAAATTATTTTTTACAAGGTGGATACACAACAGTCTTTTCAACAAATAGTACTGATACAACTAGCTATCCAAAAGAAAAAAAAAATTTATCCACACCTTGCTCCTTATACAAAAATTAAATTTAAAAATTATAGATTTAAGTATCATAAAACCATAAAACTTCTAAAGATAACATAGGAAAACTATTTATGATCTTTTTTTAACCCTCACCTGAGGACATTTTTTACATTGCTTCTAGAGAGGAAGGGAGAATGAGAAACATCAATGCAGGCAAGCAGCATTGATTGGTTGCCTCTCATGCACACTCAGACCAGAGACTGTACACCCCAGACTGGGGATCAAACCTGCAACCTACATATGTGCCCTGACCAGAATCGAACCTTCAACCGTTTGGCTATGAGATGACACTCCAACCAACTGAGCCACAATGGTCAGGGTTATGACCTGTTTCAAGCCAAGATTTCTTGCATAGAACAAAATAATAAATTATAAAAGAAAAATTTGATAAGTTGGAATTCATTAAAATTAAAAATATTTCTTTGAAAGATAAAATTAAGAAAATTTTTTAAATGACAGAATTTGGGAGAAAATATTTTCAAAACATGTGTCTGATAAAGACCAATAATGAGAATATATAAGAACACTTAAAACTTAATAACAAGTAAACAAACAACCCTTTTTTCTTAAAAAGAAGGGTAATATCATCAAGATGATAACATAGGTCATTCCCTCAAAGTGAGGCCAACTAACAACTATCCACATACAAAACACCTTTGTGAAATTCAGAAATATAGAAGTAATGCTAAAGTGCTCCATCCCAGACTACAGGGGCTGAGAAGGTCCATATTATGTGGGTAAGAGGAGAGGCTACACTCTGACCATACCATCCTCCCCTCAGGCCAGTGCAGTTCTGCACCAAGAGGGTCCAACTGGACCCACATTTTCTCCAGTAGAAAAAAGAGAGCCCAAGGTTGAACATGCAGCTGCCCCAGTACTGTGGGTCACTTCACAGAATTCCTACTTGGGTCTCATCTCACAAGGATCACATGGGGGAATATGTGGGGCTTAACCACTGAAGATAAGATTATGAGGGAGGAGGGGAGTAGAGCTTACAGTAACCAGGGCTCAGATCTTGGTAGATTCAATACACTAATCTTGGTAGAGCTGAGCTGTTAGCTCTGCCAACAGTAAATAAAAGCATGCTAATGAACAGTGTAAAAAAAGTAACGTAGTTATAAAACTATGGTATATACAAGGTCTGTCTGGGAAAAGTCCAGCCATTGTTAATATAACGAGAATGGTTTGTGCAACATCAATGTAACCTGATAGCCAAAGAGAGAGGACTGGAATGTGCACATGTGAACAATGATGGCATCAGTGGGGGCAGTAGATGCCATTGGGTGATCATGTGTACTGTGTGGTCATTGCATTAAAAAAGACTAAGTAAATAGAGCAATGAATCTGCATCAAAATTTGTGTTCAGCTTGAACATTCCTCCATGGAAACTATTCAGTTGATTCAGAAGGCTTTCAGGATGATGCAATGAATGCCATGCCATAAAAGTATGGACTAAATGCTTCAAAGATGGTCAAGAATTTGTTGAAAGTGATCCATGTTCTGGAAGGCCTACAACAAGCAGAGCACCTGAGAGAGTTGAACGTATATGGGCTTCAATCAACAAAGATCAGCGACTGACAGTGTGAGAACTAGAAGCTGACCTGGGAATTCCAAAAACTGCTGTGTCCAAGATTTTGATGCAAGATCTTGGCATTAAATGTGTTGTGACAAAATTTGTTCTGTGACTTCTGCTACCAGAGCAGAAGGAACATTGTGCTGCAGTTGCTACTGACTTGATTCAAACTGCTACCAATGAGCCATATTTCCTGAGGAAGGTCATAATAGGAGACTCATACAATCCAGAAAATAGGCCCAGTTGTCCCAGTGGAAGTCATCTGGTTCTTCACGCCTGAAGAAGGCACAGGAAAGTCAAAGCAAGATCAAGACCATGTTAGCTGTGTTTTTTGATTGGGAAGATGTTGTCCATCATGAGTACACCTCTCCAGGCCAAACAATTAATAAGGGGTACTACCTCAATGTTCTTCATTGGTTGAGAGATGCAATATGTGAAAACGGACACAGCTGTGGGTAACTGGTGACTGGCAGCTTCATCATAACAACACAACCACTTATGCATCATGTCTTAGGCAGAGGTTTTTGTGAAACATCAAATCATCCAGATGACTCAGCCCCCTTACGGCCCAGACTTGGCCCCCTGTGACTCCTGGCTTTTTCCAAAACAAAAATCACCTTTGAAAAGGAAGATATTTCAGACTGCAGAGGAGGTTCAGGAAAATATGACAAGACAGCTAAGGGCGATTCCAACAAAAGATTTTTCAGAGTTTTTGAACGGTGGAAGAGTTACTGGGAGAATTGTGTGAGGTCCCAAGGTGCCTACTTTGAAGGGGACTGAGATATCATTGTCCTATGTACAATGTTTCTTGTATCTTCTTCAACAAATGTCCCTATTCTTCACATTACGTGGATGAGTACTTTCTGGACAGATCTCATATATGTTCAAGGTCAGATTTTATAATATTGTAATGGTCATGCATAATTCACTTACTACTCTTGTTCAAAAGTTAAACAACAAATTTATTAAAAATAACCGTAGTTACAGTAGTTTGTTACTGAATGCATAAAATAAAAATGTATATTGTAATCACAATAACCTAAAAAGTGGGGGTGGGGAAGAAGTAAGTGTAAAATTTTGAAATGCTATTGAATTTGTTATAAACTTAAAATAGGATGTTATAAATGTATTTTATGTAAGCCATATGGTAACCACAAAGGAAAAACCTGTAGTAGTTCCACAGAAGATTGTGATTAAGGAGTCAAAACATACCACTACAGAAATTCATTAAGTCACTAAAGAAGAGAACAAATAAAAAGCACAGAGCAAAGGATCTACAAAACAGTCAGAAAACAATTAAGATAATGGCAATAGGAAGTCCTTAGCTAACAATAATCACCCTACATGTAAATAAAGTTCACAATTGAAGGACATTGAATGGATTAAAAAAAAACCTAGATTCAATGATATTTTGCTTAAAAGAGACACACTTTATCTTTAAGACACATGTACACCAAGAGTGAAGGGATAGTGTGATATTTCAAGTAAATGGTAACCAAAAAAAACCAGCAGTACCTTTAAGAAAACAGACTTTAAGCTAAAAATGGTCAAAAGAGACAAATAATGTCACTATATAACAATAAAGGACCTCAAGAAGATTCACATTTGTAAATAATCACATACTCAGCATCATCAAAGCACCTAAATGTATAAAGCACCAAATTCTAATAGAACTAAAAAGAGAAAAAATAAAGAGCAATAGTTGGGGACTTTAATACCCCACTCTCAACAATGAATAGGTAATACAGAATGAGAGTCCATAAGAAAATAGCAGATTGAAGAACGCTGTGAATAAAATAGACCTAACAGACATATACAAAGCATTTTATTCTACAACAGCAGAATACACATTCTTTTCAAGCACACAAGGAATGTATTTTTAGGAGAGATCATATGTTAGGCCACCAAACAAGGCTTAGGAAGTTTAAGAAAATTTAAATAATACCAACTATCTTTTCTGACCACAATGGTATGAAACTAGAGATCGGTAACAAGAGAAAAACTGGGAAATTCACAAACATAGAAATTAAACAATGCACTACTGAATAACCAAAAAAATCAGAGTCATCTAAAAGACACATAAAAAATTATTTTGAGATGAACAAAAATGAAAACAACATATACCAAAATTTGTGCGATATAGCAAAATCAGTTCTAAGAAGGAATGTTATACAATGAACACATACATAAAAAAATAAAGTCCTCAAATATACAAGCTAACTCTACACCTTGAGGAGCTAGAAAAAGAAGAACAAAGTTGGCCCAAAGTTAGAAGTAGGAAAGAAATAATAAAGATTAAAACAGAAATAAATGAATTAGAAAACAGCAAAACAATAGAAAACATCAACCTAACTAAAAAGTGTTTCTCTGAGAAGATAAACAAAATTGACAAAACTTTAGCTAGACCAACCAGAAAAAAAAAGAGGGACTCAAATATATAAAAATTGTACACGAAAGAGAGGACATGACAGCTACAAAGGACCATAAGTGACTACTATGAACAACTATATGCCAATGCACTAGACAACCTAGAAGAAACAGATAAATTCCTAGAAACATACAGCCAACCAAGTCTGAATCATGAAAAAACAAAACATCTGAACAGACATGTAATGATTAAGGAGACTGAAGGAGTAATCAAAAACCTACCGACAAAGAAAAGCACAGGACTCAGTGGTTTCACTGCTGAATCCTACCAAACACTTAAGACCTGGATCCAGAGAAGCTGGCAGGAGTCAGAAGGCCTCAGAGTCTGAAGGACCAAAGGCATTTACAATTTGCTGAAATAGAAGATGTTGAAAAGAGAAGGAACAAGAGAATCGACTGCTGGTGCCGTTGAAGGAAGAGGCAGTTCTGGAGGAAGAACACCCCAACCTGCGGTCCTCAAAGGATGGCTTCAGTGGGCTTGAGGATGCTGCTGCTGAGGTCCCAGGGATCAGTCAGGCCCAGCTCCTGTGTGAGAGCCCTCCAAAGAGGCGGTTGCAGCCTCCGCCACCACCATCTTCCAATATGAAGACTGAGAGAATCTTCCTTGTGCCAGGATAAGGCCGCCTAAGCAAGCAGAGGCTTCATCAGGGACAGAGGCTGCCTCTGGCCCTGAGGCTGAAGAGAGAGCTGACAGCTCAGACAGTGATAGCAGCAGCAGTGAGGACGAAGAGAGCTAGGAACCAGGCCATGACAAGAAGCGACGCTGTGGACCTAAGTCAGATGATGATGAGTTTGAGAGAGAGTCTATTGAGGACCTAGTGAAACATCAGATACTGGACCCTGAAAGCTTCGCTTTAGGTGCTATTATTGCCTCTTCCCAAAAAGGCCAAGAGGGGCCTCATAGTGAACTCTTCTGTCCAGTATTCATTTACTGAGGATGAGTGGGGAGCTTCCAGAGTGGTTTGTGGCAGGAGGAAAACATCACAGGACATGACAATTGCCTATTGACAGGAAGGAAGTAGAGCATTAGCAGAAACACTGGAGGGAAATCAATGTGTGTCCCACCAGGAAAGTGACTGAGGTTAAATCCAGAAAGGAACTAAGGATGCTGAAGATGCTGGAGCCAACCAAGAAGGCAGAAGCTATAGTGAACATGGTGGGCATCTTAGAATGAGAGAAACTGGCACAGAAGGCTGGGCTTGGCAAGGAGAAATGCCAAGTCGCCTATGCAGTAGTCAAAAAAAGGTGTGGGCTGCAGAGTGTGCCAGTCAGCTGGAGTCAGAGGTCATTTCAAGGAGGTGGACTCAAGGATGAAGAAGGACCAAAGAGCACAGCAGTGGAAGGAGCAGAAGAAAAACAGAAGTGAGCAGAGCCACCAGAGCCTCTGAAAAGGCAGTGTATGGACAGGGAGGAGCGATTCTAGGGGCTCACGCTAGCCTCCTTGGTACCTGCCTCTCCCTTGTTTGCATCGGGCTCACCTGGAAAGATAGCTAGGTACCGAGAGCTCTCATGGTGGTCCGGAGCAATGAGGGGGACATCCTCTGCCCCAAGGCAGGTTTCCTGGCAAAGCACTGCCAAAATGTCCTGTTGGTGCCATACGAGACCCCACAAACTCTTCTATGAAAAATGCGGGGTACCAGATGAAAAATACATTTTTTAAATCATAAGAGGAAGTTGAGTGTTGGGGTAGCCTTCATTCTGGTCTATTCCTGGGCAAGTGGGGCTCTCAGGTCTTTCCCATTCCTCTTACACTATCATTTGAATAAAACCATGATGATAGCTATCTTTTCTGATGGTTCGGTTTGCACTGAAAAAAGAAAAGTTATATCTATGTGAGGCGAAGGATGGTAACTAGACTTACTGTGGTGATTATTAGCAGTGTATACATATACCAAATCATTATGTTTAACACCCTAAAATTATGCAGTGTTACACATTTTATATCTTACTAAGCTAAAAAAAAATTCAAATGTAAACATATTTAATAAATAGAAAGTAACAGGAAACAGATTTGAACAACAAACCTTACCAAAGAAGATACACGGAGCAAACAGCACATGAAAAAAAAATGCCTAATATCATTAGTTATTAGGAAAATGCATATTAAAACTGCAATCAGACACCACTGCATACCTATTGGGCTTTTTTAAAAAGATAATTACTAAATATTGCTGGTGAGGGTGTAAAGCAAATACTATAATAAGTAAAATAAGCCAATTTAAAAGACTTTCATGTAAACTATTTCTTTCATATAGCATTCCAGAAAAGGCAAAAATGGAAAGACAAATCATCAGTGGTTCCCAGGGTCTGGGGTGATGACCTTGAAGGAGCTTGAAGGAAACTGGGAATGCTGTGCATGTTCTGTATCTTCATTGTATGGGCAACTGCCTGACTGTGTAAGTTTGTGAAAATTCATCACCTGTACACCAAAAAAAAAGGTTGATTTTGACTATATGTAAATTGTAGCTCAATAAACCAAAAAAAATGATTACAATAAATCCAAAATTAATTGCATATAAATCATCTTGTAAATCATTATTTTAATAATATCTACTCAAACTAAATCAGGGCAGAATTCAGTCTCTTACGTGAGTTATTGAAATTTCTTTTTGTGATGAATTTTCAGATTAATAGAATACGTTTTCCTAAAGTATTTACCACAAATAAAGGTTGTTACTTATTGAAGACATTTTAAGTGGCCTAGATATATAACTCTCAGGTTATGCCAAAGCAAAATGCTAAAAAAATTCAGTGTAAGATCCAAAAACATTATTTTAACAGTGAATGGAAGCAAGTTGTGTCCCTGGAGTTTTCAGTTGTGATCTCTCTGCTGGAGGATGCCTCAGACTGGGAGACAGTGACCCGAGGTTCCAGTCTCCCCTACGCCAGTACCTCACATTTCCTTACTGCTCGTCACCACGTTTGAAATATTTGAATAACCCAGTGATTTCAGTAGGGTCTTGCTGTGCATATGAACTCACTAGTGCTTCGAGAGTCTCCAGAAGACAAGGAGTTTCTAAGGGCCGGCTTTGTGGGCATGCTACCCATGCAGTCCCATAGGCCCCCAGCTCAGAAGGGCCTGAGCATGGTTTAATGCTGCGCTGTCACTGTCTGGATTTTTAATAATCCTTGAACAAGGTCCCCACAGTTTCATTTTGTGCTGAGCCCCCACAAATTACATAACTTGTCCTAACTTTATAAATACCAAAACTGATGTGAAGATTCTGAGTTACTCCGAGTAGCATATCATCACTTGGGTCATACATGTGACTAAAAACTAACCAAATTTGTCTCAAAACACTTTAGTTGAGAAACTACAGCTTGAAAACTGGCACGTGGGGATCCTACAACATCTAGCATCTTGTGGTAAGATAGACATGTTACAAGGACAATTCATTTATCTGAGGGTTTGGAACTTCCACTTCTCATTCCAGGTAAAATTAGGAATAGAGAAAACTAAATCAATTTTCCTCTTATGTGATTAACTCCCTTTGTAGGAAAGCACATATTTAAACTTGGTTTTGCCTGGATTGTTATTCTAATCTTTGGCCAGTTCTTCCTCCTAGAAAGTTTAATATATTCATTCATTTATTTATTAATCAATAAATATCTGATGAGTACTGTGTGTCAGGCATATCTGATGAGTGTTTAATGCTAGATAGAAAATAGAAAAACACAAAATTAAACAAAAAAAGTCTTCCTCATGAAATTTAAAGTCACCAAATTAGTCACTCCTAATCTTCCCATAGTCTTCAGAATTTTATTACATTTTCTCCCAGGGTATTGATTTTTTAATCTTTGAATCTACAGGAACAATATGCTACCTATCAGCTTATTAAATAATGAAATAATATAAGCAATTGTTCCTTCTAAAATGTGAATTTTTTTTGCCCTGACTAGTTGCTTGGGTATCATCCCACAAAGCGAAAGTCACCAGTTTGATTCCCCATCCCCAGTCAGGGCCCATACGAGAGACAGCAGGTCAATGTTTCTCTCATATCAATGCTTCTCTCCCTCTCTTTCTTACTCCTTACCCCTCTCTCTAAAAATAAATAAAATATTTTTAAAAATAAAATAAAGTGTGAAGTTTCGCTATTTAACAATGAGAGAAAGTTGGCTAAAGAAAAAATAGTGCCTGGGCCATGAATGGTTAGCATTGCTCCTAATCTAAACCATGTCACCATTCTTCCCTGCGTATTAAATGGCATGTGCTATCATGGTCAGTCTCAGAACTGGCTGCCAGCCCAGTCAGCCGGCAGGGCCCAGGGCAGCAGTGTCTTTTATAAGTGGGCTAAAAAGCATTTGGCTTGAATCTCAAATACTGAGTCTTTCTGCAAGATGGCAAATACATAACCCAAGTGCTTTGGAGCAGAGCTGATTTTAAAAGCACTAGAGCAAGTGAACCTTCTCTTAATTGTGGTCCAAACGAAAACCAGTTGGTCCCCTGCAGTCTTTCTTCATCCTCTGTGGTGTAACTAGGGCTCTTTGGTTCTAGAAAAGGGTCTCTCTTGTGCATTACCCATAACACAAAGCAGCAGAGGCCTAATACCTATTTCCATACCAGCTCCTAGGTGGAGGAAGTGACAACTGGTTAGAATTAAGCTGAACCTGGAAACATCATGGGGTTCACTTTTATTTGAGGTTACAAAATCAAGAAGGGCCAGTTTTGTGGGCTTGGCAAAAGGGAATAATCTAAAGGTATCAAGTGGCACTCATGTATTTGGATGGGAGTAAAGGGTCATATCCCCCGACAGCTCGGCAGGGGTGAATTTTGTTCCTGCAAAGCATATGGAGGCTTTTATTCTCCCCCTCAGTGAAAATGTGTTATTTTATGTGCTCAGACTATCACCTCCCTTGCTTTTTTAAGGAACACCTATTTCTGGTGGGAGCTGTCAATTTGCTATCCCACAATCCCACACTACATTTGGATACATGACTGGTTTGAGTCAATGAAAATCTTCCCCTGGGTTTGTCACAAGATCTGGAGCAAGTTATTTTCCTCTCTGGTCACTGGACTGTACAAATGGAAGATCTTGGACTCCTGCAGTTGCATGGAGCCAGTCAGCTGGAGAGAAGAGGGTGAGAAGCAGAAATGAGAGATGAAGGAGTCCTGGTGTGCCTGTCCTTGACTGAATCATGCTGAGGACGACCCCTCCTCTCCTCAGTCCATCATTTCAGGGAATAAGCAACAGCGTCTCTCTCACGTGTTTTACTTTGTTTATGCTAGTTCAGACTGGATTTCTGACACTTTCAAAGACAAGTGTTCTAACCAATTCCCTTCCTAGTCTGAAGGCTGCTCCATGTCAGTTCAGGTGGTTTGAAGTTCAACCACCTGAACTTCAAGCAAACTCAAAAAATATCTAGAAGGATGAGAGAGAACTAGATTCTCAGGCTCTGGGAAGCTTGCCTCCAGCTGATTGATTTTGTTACAGCTTGTTAGATTTGTAGCACCAAATGTATGGGAGCATTTTATTAGGATCTAACATTCTTTGCTGTACAGAGTAGATCTGTCAGTCACAGTCTATGTGGTGGCAGCTGGGCAGGAGAGTATAAGGGGTGGGGAAGGATGAGACAAGGCACAACCAAGGCCTGCTCAAAGCCAGAACTGTATCATCCAACCAACAAAATGAAAGTGTGCCTAGGTCCATGAGCTTTCATTTATAGCCCATGGTTCACTTCTCCGACAACTGGCTCTGTAGATCAAGAGTCATGCTTTTGCAAATCATCAACATCTACCCAGAGGTAAACACCAGATTAAATGAATGTCACTCTGGCTCAAAAGAGTTCCAAAGTCCAATCATCAACCTACTCCCAAACCCATCCATTGCACCTTCTCTTCCCACTTCTCCCACACTCTCATTTGTGTACCTCTCCTGTTCGCTCATTTTCATACTCTGGTTTCTCTTCAGATCGTTTAAATCCTTCACCTTTTACTCTTCACTCATTTATTCCATGAACATTTCTGAGCATCTTTCTGTGCCTGCCATCATGCTTTAAAACATGTATCTCCACTGATGAAAACCCTTCTATAGTCTTATAGTTAAATATTGGGAAGTAAAGTGGATCACATCGTTCTCTCTTGTAACTCTTAACAAAAATGGTTCAGGTGAAAGGTAAACATCAGCATCAACCAAAAAAAAAAAAAAGTGGGTGGGGGAAACCTACTGCCATAACTATCAAAAACTGAGGGCCAAGGAAACTGTATTTTGACTCAAAATATCCCCAGGTCTCCCAGAAGCAGTACTTGTGACTTCATAAAATCTTAAAAATTGGTATTGATATTCCTAATGTGGGCAGGAAAGACCTTAAGTAGGGTTCTCTCATCTTCTCCCTCTTTTGAAGGAAAATGTCTATCAGGAAGATAATGGTGAGAAGTGAATAAACAGGGCTGACTCTCTCTGATGGAGTGAAGACTCCAGGACTCCACACTAGACTGGGGAAAATATTCCAAAGCCCAAATCTCGTCTCCACAATGAAAGAAGGTGCACCTCCAACCAGATGCAGTAAACAGAAAGACAAAAGGAGAATGAGTCAAATAATTCATCTGTAATATATCAGTGCAAAAAAATCTGGACCAAGATCCCTATGTCAGACATAAACAAGATAAAAACACGTGGTGTGGTAACCATGGAAACATTTTACAAAGTATTAAAAGGCAGCAATACAGCAGGCAAGCTAGAGGAAGGACCCAGGCAGCCCGAAGCCATGACCATGGAAGAGAGAGATCCCCATGAGCACTTCAGTTTATATAATAATTTCATAGGTGTGTTAATTCAATAAAATGAGCTAAATGAGATGAAAAGGAAGACTGCAAAACTAAAAAAACAAATTTAAGACTAATTAAGCTGAAAATCAAATTACTGACATCTGCCCCCACCAAAATGCTTGCAATAATCCCAGTAAATGCAATGGAAAAAGGCAGAGATTAAAACAATAAGGGGAAACATATAAAAATAACAAAGATAACCTAGAATAAAGACAAGTTTTGGCCATCCCTCAGGTGTAGAATTCAAAACATGGAAGCAAAAATCATTCAAAGATTATTAGAAGAAAAATTTTCCTCAAAATTAAGAAAAGCTTGAATCTGCAGATTCCTGATGCCCAAAGCAGATAGTAATTGATTTAAACCAATGCAGCCAATGTCACTGCAGCCCTGGCCACCTTATGGATTAATTCAGGTCTGAGCATGTGCACTAAATTAGTCAAATCAGGTAAATTTTAGGATTTTTGCTTGACATATTGAAGAAAAATTATTCTGTATACCAGAGCATATGGATTCTAGAGAGAATTTTTAGAAATATTTCTAGTAGTGAGATCTACCAGAGATGTGTCTATATGAGGGGGACCCCAAAAACACGCAGAATTTATTTATAAAAAATTGTGTATTTATTCTTACATGTTCGAACTTCATTCACCTTCAAAGTGCTCTCCATTTGAGGCATTACACCTATCCAGACGTTTTTTCCACTGCTCAAAACAGTTTTTGAACTTGTCAATTTTAATGCCTTTAGTGCTTCTGCCGTATTTTGTTTCATCTCTTCCACATCGGCAAAATGCTTCCCTTTAAGGACTTTTCACCTGAGGAAACAAGAAAAAGTTGTTCAGGCCAAGATCCAGTGAATAGGGAGGATGGGGCACGGGGGTCATGCCAGTTTTGGTCAAAAACTACTGAACACTCAGCATGGTGTGGGCTCCCAAATCGCCCATCATGAAATGGGCAAGCTTGTTGAAATGGTCTATAAAAATAATTCACCGAAGTCAACCAAATGCAGCCTCTCAGAACAACACCAGCTGGTGCACTGATACAGATGGGTTCCTAGAACACTCACCTAGCAGACAAAGCCTATACAACAAGGGGCTCACCTTCCAGAAGATAATTCTGTTTTGTTTTGTTTTTTTGGTTCCCTCCTTGTATAGGCTGTCCTGCACCACAACTGTCGGTGGCCACATGTACTCGCTTAAGCATGCTGACCTAGTGTCAGTGAGGACCACTGAGTCCTTTGCATAGAAGGAAAACCATGTCTGCCTACCTATCAGTGTCATTTATTCTGCACTCATTCATTCCCTCCCTCCCTCACTCCACAAATGCTCAGTAAGCATTTACTACATTCCAGGCACTGTGTTAAGTGCTGGGGAAATGAGGGCCAGCAGAGTGCCTGACGTAAATGTGGAAGCTTGCATTTGTCGTCTCTGTTTACTGTCATCCTTTCACAGCAGGTTCAGGCTTCTAATATTTCTCTCTTTTCCTTCTGTCTCTCTCTATGCCTCTCTGTCTCCCCCAGCTCCAGAGAGATAGATAAACAGATAGACAGATAGACAGACAGATAGATAGATAGATAGATAGATAGATAGATAGATAGATAGATAATAGATAGATAGATGATAGATAGATAGATTTCCCCAATGAATTGCTCCTTATACCTTTATCATTCACTGTATATTGACCTCTTTTTCCTTAATAATGCTTTCTATCTTAATATTATTATCTGATAACAATATTGCTACTAAAATATTGCTTTGTGTTTGTGAGAGTGTATATTGTATTTTTATTATTTGTTATTAAATATTAGTATATCTTTCCTCATCCTTTGCTCTTAAATCTCTATCACATATTTATTTGTATTTTTCTGTGAGCTACATATAGATGTATGAAGTCTGTCCAAAAGGTATCCAGTCATTTAATATGAAAAATAGAGACATTTGTTGAAGAAGATACAAAATACAAGAAACATTGTACATAGGACAATCCCCTTCAGAGTAGGTAGGCACCTTGGGACCTCACATAATTCTCCCAATCACCATCAGCTATCCCATAGTATTTTCCTGAATCTCATCAACCATCTGAAATCTCTTCCCTTTCAAAGGTTATTTTAGTTTTGGGAAAAGTGAGAAGTCTCAGGGCACCAAATCTGGGTTGTAGGGGGGTTGAGTCACCTGGGTGATTTGATGTTTCAACCAAAACTCTGCATGAGATGTGTGATGCATGAGTGGGTGCATTGTCCTGATGAAGCTGCCAGTCACCAGTTGCCCACAGCTGTGGCCTTCTGAATCATCGGAATAGTTTCCTTGGAGGAATGCTCAAGCTTAATGCAAAATTCAATACAGATTCATTGCTCTACTTGCTCAGTCATTTCCAATGTGACTGCCACACAGTACACATACTCACTCAATGGTGTCTACCACCCCCACAGACTAGTACAGTGAGGTGGTCATTTTTCACGCATGTGCATTCCAGTCCACTCGCCTTGGCTGCCAGGTTACATTGATGTAGCACAAACCATTCTCATATCAACAATGGCTGGACTTTTCCAGGCAGACCTTGTATATTTTAAGTCCAATATGAGAATCTCTATTTTTCAGTATTTGAATATACAGTGTGTTAATTTATTTGGATTACTGATACATTTGAACTTATTACTGCCTTCCTATTTTGTGCTATATATTTACTTTCCTTTTCTCTTTTGAATTGTTGTGTTTACTTGTTTCTCCTTTCCTGCTTTCTGTTATACTCTGCGCTCTTGCCAAACCCTACAGTGCTTTACAGGGACCTTCTTGTATTTCATTTCATTCTACCTTACTGTTAAATCTTCTTCTAAATCAGTCATTATTATTTATTACAGGTTATTTATAAGTGACAAAGCAAGAAAATGCTTATTTATAAAATATTTACTTATGGTTATAATTTTTTTATCCAAACCTTTCCTTCTGAGTGGTTTTCTGTCCTTCCTGAAATCCCTTTGAATAAGTTCTTTCAGCAAGCATCAGTGCTTTGTAAATTCTCTCACCTCTCCTCAACATTTATTTTACTTTAACATTACTTCTTAAAAAGTGATAAAAGTAAGTGTAGAATTATAGGTTGATTTTTCTTTTACTCAATACTTTGAAGATGGTATTCCACTGTCTTCCATCCCTATTGCCAGTAAGTCTCCCATCAAACTAAGTTTTCCCTCAGAAGAGAATCTGTCTTTTGCATCCATAATAAAGATATTATCTCTGTCATGAGTGCTGTGACGTTTCATTACAATGTTCATATACATTAATTTAGGTTATTTATATATCATATTTCACAAGGAGTCCAGCATACCCAGCTGCGGGCTGGAGTCAGCTCACACCAGCTCACAAGCGCCCAACGTGCAGGTCTCCTCCCACCTCCACTCGCAGTGAAGCAACCGGGATCCAGCTGATCACCTGGAATTACCCACGGTGACAGTGCTGACAGCACAATAGTCAGTAGACTCTGCAAGTCGGGGTTAACTGTTTATCTTGGCCAGCTTGTAGTTAAACATCTACCAGTGTACCATTGAGTATATGGGTCTTCAGATTAAGGGCTACTGGGAGTTTTTTTAAATCAGCTTTGGAAAATTCCAAGCCATTTTCTCTTCAAGCATTGCCCTTTTTCCATTCTCTCTTCTTATCTATAATATCTTCCATATCTCTTAAACTTGTTTCTCTTTTTTCCATCTCTGTATCTGTCTGCTGAATTCTAAGTAATTTTCTCAGTTCTTTCCTCCAAGTCACTAGTCTTCCTTCAGCTATATGTAACAGGGTATTTAACTCATCCATGGAAATAACAATGACACATCTATATTTCTAGAAGCTCTATTTGTCTTCAGCTCTCTCTCTTCACAGTGTGCTGTTCTCTCATGATTTTTCAATTTTTAATCACTTTACCCATTTGAAACATATTTATTTCCTAGTCTTTCTCAGATTGCTCGAGTACCTCAAGTTCATGGGAATAGTAGTTTTCCCATTTATACTCTCTCTCAAGATATTTTTTCCATGGAATTTATAAGTTTTCATTGTTTCTCCTCCTTCCTCAGAATGCTTGTGCACCCTGAGATGTAAAAGTGTTACTACAGAGCAACTTTGCTTTTGCTTTTGGTCTGGAGTTAGTTTTGACGTTCGTTTCTCAGCTTGGACATTCTGGCACTAAATTGGTGATGTAAATTCCAACTTCACATGATTTGGGGTGGCCAAGGGCTTTAATTTTTCTCATATTTTCCCATCCAAAATTCCCAAAAGTAACAAACTTTCTAGTCACTCTACCTGAACCAGTGAGTAGGCTTTTACTACTCTTTTTTTACCAAGGGAGCAATCTTTTCTTTCCAGGATCCCAGCTCTAAGTAGGGACCTCTGTTCCAGCATCCTGCCTCACTCAGGCCCAATGCCATATTTCCCATGTTTACATGGGCATTAAAACCTGCACCTCTAATCCTCTTATCCAGTCTAACATCTTCCAAAACCATTACAGCATCTGCTAAGTTTACTGCTTAAACCTAAAGCTGCCTTTATTTCTGGCATGTCATCGTGCCAGAAGTTATCTTCTTAATTAATTTATATATTTAGACATGTATCTAGCATGTCTGTGGTCTCATAACTGTGGAATTGAAGGGTGGGTAGAATTTATGTTAATTCCCCTGATCTTGTTGCCAAAACCAGAATACATCCTATTTTTATAAAAAGTATTTCTTTTAATCTGTTAGTATGTACACACAGAGGTAAGTCTAAAACAGTGTTCACCTAATGGTAATGACTGTCATGTCCAGAGGTTTGGCTTCATTGGGGCTTTTCAAACCTTTTTTTTTTTTTTTATATGTGAAGTGTTTGACTATTTCAGTAATTACCTTCTCATTTTTAACTGGAAAAGAAACGAGTTATAGGACAAACGTTAGAGTATCATGTCTTTTGGGTAAAGACAAATCTCCTTAGCTAACCAAGGACTTTCATGATCTGACCACATCCTGCCTTTCTAGACCTACTTCTCAATAGTCTCTCCTACTTTCTGGTTCACTGGTCAACCCAACATTCCCCCCACATGTCTGCCTGGTCACACTCTCACGACTTCATTGAGGCTCCTCCTTGAGTGGAAATCTTAGCGCGTCCTCTCATTCTCAGTAGGTTTCAGCGTTACTCAACCTTCAAGACCACTTCTTTCTTAAAACCTCTTTATGGCCCTTTACTTCTTCTTTTACTCTTCCCCAGTCCTTAATACACAACATTTTCCATGTTGAATCATATTCATTTATTAGTCTGTTACCCCCTTTAAAGAAGGGCAAGGAGGCATTTTTATGCCTCATTTGTTCAATGAATGAGTTCATGAATGAATAAATAAATGAAACAAATGTTCACAACTTGCTGAGTAAGAGCAGACTTCTTGAGAATTTCACTGTGAATAGGATGTATTTGAGATGCCAGATAATGCTTTGTGTCTCTTATGTCCTTTGGGTGGTAGTCAGTCAGGATTTTTGGCAGCCCTGGACAGCTGTTGAGAAGTCCTTAGGGAAAAAAGTGGTCAATGGTATTTTGTAATATTTTACATATCAGTTACCATTAGTTGTTATAGCACTTTCACACACACACAAAATTTTTTTTATCTGATCCATTGAGGTGAATGAGCAAATAGTCATATACCCAGTAAATAAATGAGAAAACTGATGTTTAGAGCATCAGTGACTTGTCCAAAGAACGAGGGAAACAACCTTGACCTATGTCTTCCATTCCCTAGTCCAATGATCTGTGTTCTCTCTCTTTTACCATCTGCCTCTACAATGCTAAAGCTGTTCCTGGCCTTTACTGAGGTAGGAGTTATAAAGACGTCTGTGACATTGTGATGATGAGAAAATCCAGGTTTTCCCCCTGAATTGTGGTGACCTTCATGTCGCCCCTCTGGCCTCTAACTTTTTCATGTGCAGTCTCCATTTTCTCACGTCCAAAATGAAGAGGACCTGTACGGTCCTTACTCTTGACGGTTTCATGAGCGCAACTCTCTGAGAATCTGATAAACTTCTATTTAACCACTTTTCCTAGACTTCTTCTGACCTGCATGTAGCACCGATTACTTAGTCAAAGCTTTGTTATTTCATTACTCAGCATATTTTCAACATAGGCAATAAGATCCGTTCCAATTGTCCAACCAAAAAAGGGCCTTTTTACTGAGATCATTTTCCCGCCTTGTTTTATTTTCATCACACTTTAATACCGTATAGGTAGTTATAAGGGGTAGAAAGTGAGTCTTTTTTTATGGGATCATGAGACAAATAATTTTACAAAATATTCAGAAAGTTATATCCTGAGTGAGGCAGAGTAACTAATATCCATCACTTAAAATTACTTGCAATGCTTCCATCAATATAAAATGTGTTAAGTCAAAATTCTTATATGAAACCTTAAAAGGCAAAACGAGGAGACACAATTCACATGCATTTATTTGCCATCTTAACTCCATGACATGGAGTTAGCTGGCTTTGACGCTGCAAATTGTTTTATAACTTTATTTTATATGAAAAAATAGTGGAGCACTGTCTTGAAATAAAGCAAACAAACACGTGCCTGCTATCAGAGCAGAGAGTGAGAACAGAGCTAAGCACTGCCACAGAGAAAGTTCGTACAGCTGACAAATAAAAACCTCACCAGGACTGACTAGTCGGAGTTGACCTATAAATATGGCATGGAGCCGAAGAAGGAAAGTTGAGTAAAACTGCTCAGTTTGTTTTACTTTTCTGGTGAAATGACCACTTGTTTCCAAATAGTCCCAAAGCTCATGTCTTTAACAGCCATTACTCCACTGTACTGGCATGCTGCTGCGGGCTTTGCTTATTTCTTAATTATCAAAAAGAGCTGCTGGAATTCATTAAGAAATTATAAGTAATATCCCAAGTACCTTCAAAACCAAATTTGGCAATATCCTTACGTCTTTCATCAATGGTAGGCTCCCTTGGTTTGCTTAGAACAAACTGGAGCTTGGCAATACAGGAACCATCTGAACTAAAGATGAGGTGGCAAGTTATTGTCTATGAAATGTTGTTCCCGTGGCCTATTTTTAAAGTCCTTCAGATGAGTGTACAGGAAAAAAAACAAGCCTTTAAAATAATAAAATATAATCTACAAGTTGTGCTCAGCTATTTAATTAACTCATATGGTAGAAATGTAAGCCACTTACACATTGTATAATAATCACACCCTCTATTTTGAATTGTTGTGGAAAGTGAAATGTGTAAAAAGTAGGTTTAAAAAAAGTCACATTTTAGAGTCAGAGATTTTAATTACTTTTTTCACTATTAATTTAACTACCTTCTGATCCAAGTCAAATTCTATGTCAGCAAGTATTGTTACAACAACCATTTCACTCTGGTGAAAGCATTTCTCAATACTGGCTAAAGCCCAGCAAAAGTCAATGTCAAATTCCAGCAGAGCTTTAGCTCAAGCAACCTCTGACACTGGTCATAATGGACTCGACATCATCGTGTCTCATTTTGCTTCCTTGAAAATTAATTTTGTTTCAAGCAATATAAGAACTACTTTTCTTACATAATTATTTTCTATCATCTGTTGAGTTGTTGATGTGCTCCAGGCACAAACACTTTACATACATTATCTTATTTCATTATCGCAACAACCCTCTGAACAGAAACTATTGTTATCCCTGAATATACTGAGATATACGCAGAAGGAACTGAGACATGTGGAAATTAATGTTTGCTGTCAGTCACACAACTAGTAAGTAATAGAATCCACACCTGATCTCAGAGAGTCTGACACAAAGCCCACACATTTTATGTATTTGTTGTCCAACACTCCCCACCCCCAATACACGCTGCTTTCCTCTATCCTAGCAACTTGGAGCAGTTATGATTTTAACATTAGCTAAGATTGTAATCCACAGTTTACATTCATGATAAACTTTCTTCCCTATACCACAATCAGCCTCATCAAAACACAAGGGGTGTACCACAAACACTTGAAAAAATCATAAATATACACACACATACATGCTCTAGCTATCTACCTGTCTATATGCACTTATCCATCTATCTATCTCTCTGGAGCTGGGGAGACAGAGAGGCATAGAGAGAGACAGAAGGAGAAGAGAGAAATATTAGAAGCCTGAACCTGCTGTGAAAGGATGACAGTAAACAGAAATGACAAATGCAAGCTTCCACATTTATGTCAGGCACTCTGCTGGCCCTCATTTCCCCAGCACTTAACACAGTGCCTAGAATGTAATAAATGCTTACTGAGCACTTGTGGAGTGAGGGAGGGAGGGAATGAATGAGTGCAGAATAAATGACACTGATAGGTAGGCAGACATGGTTTTCCTTCTATGCAAAGGACTAAGTGGTCCTCACTGACACTAGGTCAGCATGCATAAGCGAGTACATGTGGCCATTGACGGTTGTGGTTTAGGACAGCCTATATGAGGAAGGAACCCCCCCCAAAATAGAATTATCTTCTGGAAGGTGGGCCCCTTTCAATGCAGGCTTCCCCTGCTAGGTAAGTGTATCAGCACACCAGCTGGGGTTGTTCTGAGAGGGTGCATTTGGCTTCAGTGAATTTTTTTTGAAGACTCTTTCAACAGGTTTGCCCATTGCATACGGGTGATTTATGAGTGCACCTGCCCACACCATGCTGAGCATTCAACAGTTTTTGACCAAAAAACAGCATGACTCTTCTACCCCACCCTCCCTATTGACCCAATCTCAGCCCGAACAACTTTTTTTTGTTTCCCCAGATGCAAAAAGTCCTCAAAGGGAAACATGTTGCCAATGTGGAAGGGTTGAAACAAAAAACAGCAGAAGGACTAAAAAACATCAATACTAACAAGGTCAAAAACTATTTTGAGCAGTGGAAAAAATATCTTGGTAGGTGTATTGCATCAAATGGAGAGTACTTTGAAGGTGAAGTTTACACACGTAAGAATAAATACACAATTTTTATAAATAAATTCTGGAGCTTTGGGGGTCCCCCTTGTACATAGCCTCTATCTCAGACATGGAAGCATTAGTCCTGACCTCCTTCATGGCCCAATGCTATGGGTACCTAGATGGGGAGCTCGGAAAAGGCTGGGAGTGATGATTAGAGACATCCAGCCCTAGGAGAAGAAACCCCGCAGAAATCTAAGGTTTTTCAAACACTGCAGGGCTGTTTGGAAAAGGATTAGGCTGGTTATATATGATCTCAACATATTGAGCTAGGAGCAACTGGTGGAAACCACAGAAAGGCAGGTCTGGGTTCAAGACGGAGGGAACAGGCACTTTCTGCCAGTCCCGGCGGCTGTGCCCTCCTGCTTCTTCACCACCTCCCAATCCAGAGCATCTTTCAAAGTCCAGAGCAATTCCAGCTCCTCAGAAAAGCTTCCTTCCTCAGCAACACTGACCTTACGGGTTTCTGCCTCCAAGGAACTTCTGCTCTATCTACTTCATGATCTCCCCCAAATGACAGCATAGTCTTGGCTCCTTGCCTTGTTCGCTCAGGGCTCTGACAAACGAGAGGAACACAAAGATGAGTAAGACTAGGTTATTGTCCTGGCCGCTTATGCTACTGAGAGGGAGACGGGAGGTAAAGTGAAGACGGCCGCATTCTCGGTGCAGGAGAGCTGTGCACTGAGTGTTGTCGGTTTGTGGGGGGCGGACATCCAAGTAAATGAGGAATCAAAGAAAACGACCCAGAAAGATGAAGTTCACTTGCTTTTCCTTAGCTGTATCTGCAGAAAGTTTGAAAACTAAGTGGAAAATATACTCCAAGTACAGGGAACCGCTAAGGATCCCAGGGAACGTGTGCTTCTAGGTGGCTAGAGGATACAAATGCTAATTAGGAATTTCCTAATGCAAGGATTGCATTTGCTAAATATTTACATTCCTTCAGTGCATACTTCTCAACACCATTGCCTTTTCACTAAATAATTGCTTATTTGACTAGAATAAGTACCATAAGCAAGAAGGGAGCATGCCGTTCTCTGACCCTCTTACTCAGATTAACAAGAACAAGGCTTAAATATTCAGCTGGTGTTTGGATGAGAACCACCATTTATAAAACTCTGGACAGTTTGTGTGACATAATGGAAAGAGCATAAGCTTTGGAGTCAGACCAGCTTGGCTTTGAAGATTTGCCCTGTGACCACAGAAATAACATATTTCTTTTGAGCCTCAATTTTCTCATCCTAAGAAATATCTAATAGTACTTACCTCAAAGGCCTGTTGCATAGCTTAAATGAGATAGTAAAAGAAAAGCCTAAGAAAGCTGCCTGTTAATATTAAGTGACCCATAAATCATAGATCTGATGAGGAGTCAGAAGTCTCTTAATTGAAAATTAAGAAGTTGGAGAAGGATTTTATTAGCATTGCCATGGGCCAGACTGATATCCATTTCACACCTAATAAAGAAAAAGGGGCATAGGGATTACTGAACCTTATTAGCACATGAGGCTCAGATTAGAGTTGCCTGGCTCAGGCACCAGTGCGAATTTGTCATTCCCTACACCCAGTATTTATTGCTGACCTTGCCCCCCTGGATTGGGTGTCTTTACCACGAAGTGCGTGGAGAAGCTTACGCTGTCCAAAGGAGCAGCCGTCATCATTCATTCCATTATCAAACAAGTAAGAAAGTCTTCTTAACCCAAACTGACTATTTTCTTCATATTATAAAAAGGAAAGCTAAATCTAACCGAACATGCCTATATGGTGATAGTATTTAAGCATGGGAAATAACTAATAATAAAGGGAAGGCCCACCAACAATGTTCACAGGATGCTGAATGATGATGCTCAGTCAGGTACCAGTGGTTTTGCGTGAGCCAGCATTTGTCCTGATCCTTGCAGTTGGCGCCCTTCTTTTTCAGTCTGTGAAGCTGTCAAGTTTGGGTCAGTCTTAGATTAGCCAAGCATAGTAAACACTGGGAGGATCTCCTCATGACCAATCCCAAAACAAAAGCCTCATGTTTATGTACTTTTCTTTTCATGAACAGCCTTAAATTTAGCAAAATTAAAATGGAGATTGTCACTGTGATATGCAATTTGTACCTCCCAGGGTCACCTCTGCTCAAACTCTGGTTTCAGACAACTCTGTCCATTATCTGTCATACCAGGATGCTTATCCACCTTGCTACCCGGCCCCCTCCCTGACAAAAACTAAACAGGCTTTCATTCTCTACTTCAGTCTTTGCTGGAGTTATTTACTAAGCCCAATTGCTTTTCTCATCTACCAAGCCATTAACTTTCTTTTACCTAAGCCAGACCCAGTCACCTACATCGTGGAAGTTTCTCACATTTAACCCATCCCATCACCCACCAGAGCAATCCCAGCCCAGCCATCCCTCCTCCACACTTTGGGAGTTAAGTCATCTGGTTACATTTTAGTTGATAATATGTGTCTGTCTCCTCTAATGGCTTGTAAGGCCTTGGGGTCGAGCGCATGTCTAATCTTTGCTGCATACATCTGTACACTACTGAATACATCATTACTGTACATTACTCTAATCCAATGGGGACTCAATAAAAACTTGTTGACTGACTGATTTAGCATGGGGATGATGATTACGTAAGCCACTTTGGTAAATAAATTTCAAATAATGACCAGCTCACACAAATGTTTTACTAGCTCACCTTCCCCATGGAATTAATATAAAGAATGAAAATCAGCAGTCATTTCTACTTGCTCAACATTAAATGTTAACTCATCCCCAGAGAACAGCTATTTTCAAGCCTAATTTCAAGTCAAAATGTCTAAAATGGTTGTCATTCTTGGTGACATGCTGGGAGGATTCAAGAACTACAGTATCAAACCCAGTCACTCCCACAGGTTATTAACCCCAACCCTGAAGGTCAGTATTTGGAGCATATTACTAATTATAATTCTAGTAGTTTATCTGAATTCATGTTCATTCAGTGAAAAGGATTTACTTTCAAGCTTACTCTAAGAAAAGCAATTCGATGAGCATTAATTTGCTCATTGTTAATATAATTTTATATTTTATTGGAATAAAATTAATTAGAAATCTTAATTTGGTTTATATTATTCTTTAATGGCTCTATTAATTTAAAATACAGGAACATAGTCATGAAAATAATTATCTGCCTAATTACATATGTAAAACAAAAAATAGAAATAATTTTTTTAAATAAATTGAAAATGTTGTTTTCTTTTTCTTTCCTTTTTAGAAACCCCAGAGAAAAGGAGTGGGGGGTGGAGAATTTTACATGAACTCTCTGTCCAATTTATTTTAGCCTGTGATGTGAGATGGGAAAAAAGGAAGACTAATGTGTCTCAGGGTTCAAGGGCAACAACTAGGAGATGAGAACGAAGTCAATTCCAGTTTTATGGTAGATACAATTTTTTACCTAAAACAATGATTTCAAACCTATTTTCAAGGTTAATTTATTTTAGGCCTTATCTGTGCATTGTGTGAACATGTGTAAAAAGTTATCAGTTTGTGTTACAAAGTTTAAATATCAATTTAAAGAAAAGTGTTTAAGAAGTATTGAAACACCTGAGAATTACTATAAAGTGTCATCAATAAATCAACAAACAAGTGCTGGCAAAAATGTGGAGACAGGGGAACCTTTTTGCACTGTTGGTGGGAATGCACTTTGGTACAGCCACTATGGAAAGCAGTATGGAGTTACTTCAAAGAATTAAAAGTGGAACTGAACTGCCCTATGACCCAGTGACTCCACTTCTGGGAATTTATCCAAAGAAACCCAAACCACTAATTTGAAAGAATATATACACCTCTGTGTTCACTACAGTGTTGTTTACAATCACCAAGATTTAGAAGCAGCCCAAGTGCCCATCAGCAGATGAGTGGATAAAACAACTATGCTACATTGGAATACTACCCAGCCATGTAGTATACACAGTAGAATACTACTCAGCCATGAAGAAGAAGAAGGAGGAGGAGGAGAAGAAGGAGAAGGAGAAGGAGGAGGAGGAGAAGGAGGAGGAGGAGGAGAAGAAGGAGGAGGAGGAGGAGAAGAAGGAGGAGGAGGAGGAGAAGAAGGAGGAGGAGGAGGAGGAGAAGGAGGAGGAGAAGGAAGTTTTTCCTTTTGTGATAACATGGATGGACCTGGAGAACATTATGCTAAGTGAAATAAGACTCTGAGAGAAAAACAATCACCATATGATTTCTTTCAAATGTGGAGTCTAATGAACAAGCTGAACTAACAAGCAAAACAGGGACAGACTCAGAAAGATAGGCTGACAGCCCTGGGAGGTGTTGGGGGGGTGGTTAGGGGTGGAGGGATCAAGGAAAAAAGAAAAAGGATTCATGGACACTGACAACAGTGTGGTTGTTTTGGGGAGGAAGAAGTTGGATAGAGGTGGAAGTGGGCATCAAGCGGATAACTAGTAAGGGGAAAATACAATAAAAATAAACTATTAAAACATAGGCACTGAAACACTTCAGAATCACTGTAAAGTGTCACACACTTAAGAATGTTTGTGAGAAAATGGATTAGCCTATCTTCTGTCACACTGTAAAAAAGATTAACCTGATCTTGGTGCTCTGTGTCTTTTCAGCAAATATGAGTTTCAGTTGCTTAAAACATAGCTTTTCAGATCCCAGAAAGTTTCTTCCAGTCAGATTCAGCTGGATTTGCTGTGACAGATTCTCTGAAGTTGCCTCCTCTAAGAAGCAATCGTCATTTGGGGGCCTTCCGGGTGGAAAGGTACAACAGAACCAAAGGAGCTGACACAAATAATCTTCATGGCAAAAGGAATGCTCAGGTCTCCAGGGCAACGAAGTGAGTATTTTAAAGCATATTTGTCTTTAAAGCTGATCTCTATTTCCTACTCTTTATTGGGAAAAAAAAATCAGCAAATACAACAGATCATCTTCAAAATTTGAGCCACACAGAGATAAACTTCATACTCAATGCATCAGACTTCCAAGTTCTGTGTATACATAGATAAGGAAATGATTAGACTTTGCATAGAAAAAAAAAACCTGACAGAACAAAGAAAGACCATGATCTAATATCAGAATAAAGTTAACAAATGTCATTAAGGGAGATGATTGGTGATGAGTGAAGGTCATGCACAGTTTCCTTTTCACAGTTGATAGATCAAAGTCATTCCTTAATTTAGGACAAAGACTGAATGTAGTTAGCATGGCCTTGGAAAATCTTTTCACATAATATGAAGTCTCTTGGGGGTCTGCTGGTTCTAAGGCACATGAATGGTCAGAACTATTCATCAACTGTCAGGAAGCCAAGGCAGAAGGAGAGAGAAAATTCAAAGGTACATCTCAGTTTCAATGATGTTTTTTTAGTCCAGTATTAAATAATGTGTGATATGCATCCATACATATATTACAGGACATTTATGCTTGTATCATATAGTACAGGGATACACAGAAGTAAGTAAGTAAGATCATGTCATAGAATAATGGACACATGAGATCTGAAGCCGTTAAGGGGTCAGTGTGCCTGACCACCCATCAGACTCATGCGTTCTCTTCCTTGCCGGATGGTCACCCAGCCCATGGTTGGAAAGCCTACGCATAGCTCTATCAGAAAGCCCTTTCTCTTTGTGACTAAAAGTCCAGCTTCATCCATTTGTCCTGTTTCCACCCCTTGAGACCTAATAAAAAATAAATAAATCCTTCATCCACCTAACATTCCTTCAATATTTAAAGATGGTTAACTCATCCTTACCATCACCACCCCCAAATCTTTTCAATCGCTTCAAATACTCCTCACCAGTATTTGTCCAATCTTCTGAGTAGTCTGATGAGACTCAATCTAGCTGCAATCCAATTTGCCTGTGTCCTGCTAAAAAAATATAGACTTGAATACAGAATTTCACATGTAATCACCCAGGACAGAGACAAAGTTGACTATCATCTTTCTTGTTCTGCATACTATTCTATTCTCTCTCTTTTTCAACCATGGCGTCATTGGCACTTTTGGCAGCTATGGTCATTTGAGCAAATTCTCCAATTTAGAATAACTGATGTTTATTACTTTATGCTTTAGAAAATTGCTCCCAATTCTACATCTCATTTGAGCCTGACAGCAATCTGTAACCAAGGTATTATTTTTTGACATGTTCAGATGAAACTAAGACTTACAGAGGTAAATTTTTGTTGACCACAAATAAGGTGCAAAGCTGGAACCCAAGCCCAGGTCCTCTGACTATAAATCACATTTTTTTGTGACTACATTACTCTCCTTCAAACTCTTTGATGATGTTTCAGTGATATAATGATAGATTACTATCAAACACAGAACACCAAAAATTAGTTTTCTGGTCTGCCAGTGCAGAAACCATATCCTGGGATAGAATGACCACAAACCATCCTTTCAATTATTCACTCCAGATTCTTGCTCATATTTGATTTCAGACTCAGTGACCTGTTGTTTATTGTCTGATTCTGTAGTTTTCTTAAATTAAAAACTACATGTTCCGTATTCCAGTCTTCTGACACCCTCCCTGCATTCTAAAATTGCTGAGAGATCACCAACTTTTACTCAAGTTCTTTTTGAACTCATATCTGTTCATGTGATGTATTTGCTATTAGTTAAAGCTTGACATCCACAAATGTAATGATTTGCTCCATGCTTTCATCCAAGACACTGATTTTTTTTTTTTTTTTTTGAAAGACTGGGCTGAGACCAGAGTCCGGAGGCACTGGAGACCTCTTTGACTTTCCTCCAACTCAAGAACAGGGCTGGACCTCCCTAAGGATGTATTTCAGAATGCACATGGTGGGGGCTTGAAGAATGTGTAGGGTTGAAGAAAGTGTATTCCATATCATAATATAATTTTAAATTGAAAAAATATTGGTTTCCCATTTCAAATTATAGGAACTTGAGGAGCTTTCAAGTTTACTAATTAGGACCAGGATTTTGAAAGTTTGACATACTGCTTGAGTTAATAATATTCCATTAATCAGAATCTTGAGTAGAACTGGGCAACTAGTTATAAATTCAGTTTACTTTTTTCCATCCAGTTTATGAGTTTTTTTCCTTGTTGATGGGATTTTCTTAGAGACTTTGCCACATGCTTTACTGGAGTCCAGGTACTCTATGTTTATTGCCTTTCTCTGATCTCTCACTGCTTTTTATAATACTTTCTTCATTTGGTTACCAGGAAGCCATACCCATTTGGGTTTTCCTCTTACATTTCTGGCTACTTTTTCTCCAGTTCCTCCTCATTTCCTTGACATCTGCATTTTGAAGTATCCCAGAACTCAGTCCTTGGACCTCCTCTCTTTTCTAACCACACCTACTCCTAGATGATCTCATTTCGACGCATGGCTCAAGTAGCATCTGTGCATTGATGCCTGCAGCCCAGCTCTCCCCTAAACACCAGGTCTGAATATCTATTTGCCATCTCCATGTTAATGCCTAGTATGATTTCTAACCCTAACACTTTGATTACTGATGACTGCCTTACTGCAACCATATCCATAAATTAGCTCTTCTACTAGTGTTTAGTTAGTTGACTTCTCTTTTTGTCTCACCTTCTACACCCAATATGTCAGCAAATGGTGCAGCTCACAATATATTCAAGGTCTGATCACTTTTCAGGATCTCCACTCTGTCAATCTGGGTACCAACCAGCAGTCTCTTTCTCCTATCCCCACCCTTGCCCCTTCAGTCTCTAGATGACTCTCAAAGTGATCCTACAAACACAAATAAGGTCTCATTACTCCTCATTGCTCTTATTCACTCAAAACCCACCTACTCAGAGCAAAAGCAAAGTTCTACAATGGTCTACAAGATCCCACATGATCTGGTCCTTAGGTACATTCTCTTACCTCACCTTAGAGGTAGTATTTTTACTTAGTATTTTCAACTTTGCTGGTCCCCCTCCAGTTCTACTAACAACCTCACTCTTCCTAAAGTGTTCCTGCCTCAGGGCCTTTTCACTTGCTGTTCCATGGTGCTATTTGACCTCAAATACTTCCCTTGGTTGGTCACAAGGTAATTACCTTCATGTCTTTTTCTTAGTGAAAATGAAGGTCTCACCTTCTTAGTGAGACCATGTCTGGCTGCATCATCTAAAATTGTAACTTCTTGCACAAACACACCTCAAGCTTGCTATCCATCCAGCTTGCTAAAGTTTTAGAACTTAATGTCTAAAATACTATATGTTTTACTTATATGTATTTGTCTGATGTCTGCATGCACTACTAAAATGTAAATTCCATGAGGGCAGCGATTTGTACTCTTGTTCACTGCTGTATCCAAAAAGCCTTTAACAATGCCTAGCACATAACAGGTGCTAAAAACACTTCCTTCATCTGTTTTTGTTTTTGTTTTTATTCAGTGAATGAGTGGATGAATCAGTGATCTTCCAATCTGTCCCCTGTCAAGGAACGTAATGGGGTTAGTAGTGGTGACTCATTGAAGTTATGGGAGGTCACAGAGATCACTGCTTCATTATTTTCCAAATCTGTCCCTTAATAATCTATTCTAGAATGCTGCCTGGAACTTCAGACTGTGGTTCTCATGCCTGGAAGGGGCTTCTGACTAGAGCTCACACACACCCTGTGCTTCTCTTTTCAAAGGCTTGCCTAACTTCTGGTCTTGGTTTTCTTGCTGGTCTGTGCCTCCCATCCACTGTCCACTCCAGGAAGGTGAGCACATTGCCCATCAGGCTCACTGGTGCAGCCTTGGCCCCTATCACGGTGCCTGGAGCTCAGTAATGTTCAATAAATATCTGTCATATATTGTGACATTAATGAATGTACTTTCTTGCCTTATTTTTTTTAAATCACAGTTTACTTGCTCACTTCCATTCCTTAAATATCTCTAACAGTAATTTGTTTAACAATTTAATTCTTTAGCTTTTGTAGGATTATGAGAGATAGTGGCCAAAATTCCTGAGCTAATTTAGAACATATAGGGCCTGCCTTCCTCTATTTGAGCTTCAGCTTATCTTAATATATTTTCTACTCAAAATAATGCCACTGCACAGAAAAGACAGAAACAAAATAACAGTTAAACTGTCCTTTTTTTCCCTCACTAGTCTGTCCACCTATGCCACTTACTACAAGGAACAGGTGATGTGCCTTGTTCTTCTCTCTCCAAAATTGTAAAATCTTAAATCCTAAACTTTTTCATGATTGCTAGGTAGTTCTGAAAGTCCCATCTTGTTTAGGCATTAACCTTTCTAAAATTATTATAAGCATAGGCCACTTTCATATTCATTTTTATATCCTCTGATTTCTATTATATACACATAATTTTTTAATTAAGTCACTATATTGATCTAATTCTAATAATTTTTTCTTCTGAGGATAAGTGTAACTGCATGGTAAAAATTACCTTTATGAGGGAGCTATACTGAATGTTTGTGATCCCCCCAAAATATTCATATATTAAACCTGATCCCCAGTGTGGTAATATCAGGAAGGGGTCTTTGGGAAGTGATTAGGTCATGAAGGGGAGCTCTACTGAATGGGATCTTATACAGTGGTTAGGCTCTTCAAATGTAGCAAGCAATAAAAGCTTTTGCATCAGAACAAAAATTCTCAAGAGAAATAAATAAAAAGAAGATAGCCCTGGCTGGTGAGGTTCAGTGAACTGAGCACCAGCCTGCAACCAAAGTGTTACAGGTTGGATTCCATCAGGGCACACACCTGGGTTGAGATCCAGGTCAGGTCTCCAGTAGGGGGTGCATGAAAGGCAACCACACCATGATGTTTCTTTGCCTCTCTTTCTCCCTCCTTTCTGCTGTTTCTAAAAGTAAATAAATAGAATCTTAGAAAAATATATAAGTAAAAATAAATAAATAAATAATAAAAGATAGACTATAAACAAAAGCTTCTAAAGAAGTTTGAAAAAAATGTCAGTCTATCCTTTTATTTTTTTTATTTTCTGCCCTATTATGTTAACATAAAGAAAAAAATGATGTTTATTCAAACGTGGATATATAAGTTACTTGTGAAAATGTTTTAAAGGCATTGATAATGACCTCCTATCATATTTGCACATATTTCTGTTGGGGAGAGTTGGATCTGTACTGAGAAGTTTCAAACTCAAAACATCCAAAATAGGGTAGGCTGGTAATGCTGACTCTCCTAAATGTATATTTAATCTTTTAAATGATATGTTTTGGGGAACTACTAAATTTTTCACAATGTATTTGATAATAACCACAGATGAAAAATCATACATTATTCCTGCTGGGTTCGGACCTGTTTACATGAGTGCGAGGCAGATCGTCAGGTGAGTCACCACCACCAGGGACACAGTGTCCCCTCCCGCGGCGGGCAGTGCTCACCTCTCAGGTTGTCAGGCTTCCCTGCTCACACGTGTCCTCAGATAACTTCAGAAAACTATGCGCCCCTTCACATCTTTTAAGTAAAAAGTTAAATTGTCATCATGCATCTGAAAAGATATTTGTAATAGTAAATAGAGGATCTTTCAAATGTTGCAATCTGAACTATGATGAAGATTAAATACTTTCAGAAAAAATAACTCATTTCACTGTGTGACACAATAAGCTTTTACTACCTATGTGATAACATGTGAAATTCAAAAGAAATCTTGCATAACTTTTATGTGTGGGTGTTAGCGAATGTATCTTGACAAATTTGGTAGTCCCAGAAAATATTCCATTTGAAAGATTAATACACATTTAGAAGATACAGAATTACTAACCTACAACATTTTGAATGTTCTGAGTTCAGTACGTCCTAACACAGATCCAGCTCCACCCTACAGAGAAATATGGACAAAACAGAGAAAGACAAAATCCTCACCAAATGAGATACTTTGATTAATCTTTAAAGGGGTTTTCTCCAAAACCTATATTTCTAATTATTACTTTGTCCCACTCTGGGACAACCCAGAGTAAGATTCTACTGAGGGGTAAGTGTGAATGCAGGTGAGTTCTCAGGGAGTGTTTAGAAAAATACAAATGGAGAAAGCTAAGGACTGAAAATTGACTTCCTAAAAACCATCTGTATGAGTGTGCATATCACACACAAGTTTGAAGACTGCTTTTTGTAGTCTGGTTCTCAAACTTCTGAGTTCCCAGGGTCCACAGGCCCCTGTTATCCTCCCATTCCTGTACTCTAGACATGGTCTTTCCAGTCTGAGAGATGACTGGAGTGCAGGCTTTAGGTACACAGCCTCTGTGATGTAGAAATGTTATGTTTTAAGTTTCTCTTTTAAAAAAGGAGCCAATAAAGCCCTGGCTGGTGTGGCTCAGTGGATTGAGCATCAGCCTGTGAACCAAAAGGTCACTGGTTTGATTCCCAGTCAGGGCATATGCCTGGGTTGTGAGCCAGGTTCCCAGTTGGGGCTGAGTGAGAAGCAACCAGTCAATGTTTCTCTCCTTCTCTTTCTCTTAAAAATAAAAGCTTTTTTTAAAAAAAAAAAAAAGAAGAAGAAGAAGAAGAAGCCAGTGAAAAGAAGACCAATTTTAAGGGCTAGAGCTGACAGAGTTGAGTTGTCCCCAAATCATGTACTAAGGAGAGGTATTTAGTGACCTTATGACCTAAATGGTTCAGATTTCAAATATTCTGGCCCATTGTTCCCAAGAGAAACCTTATGCTTTTCATAAGAGTAATCCAATTTGAGATTGAGTAATTAACTGCCTGTTCTCATAGGAGAACCTAGAATTTTTTCACTTTGGGATTAAAAAAAAAGATTTTCTAGAATTCTTTCTTGGAGGCCTGGCATCACAGGACAGCAAATCCCTTTGTAGAAATTTGCGGACCCTAAGTGTGTGGGTATAGGTGTGTATGCACTGTGCTGTGTTTTGAGAAAGAAAAAGAGAAAAAGAATAAGAATGAGTAACATCCAAGAAGATTTCTGTGGTAATGTTGGAGGTGACAGTGTGCTGAGAAAAAAGTTTCTGCCTGGCTTTACAATAAAACATATAGAAACAGAAAGAATAATAGCAGATGCAGCTCTAAACAGAAATGATATCAACAGAAAGGGGGAAGGAAGGTTTATATTAAACCATATTTGTAGCTTCTTTTAAAGTTACTGTAAAATGTGAACCGTGAACTTCTATAGATAATGCAAGTATTCTTCTTTCAAATCGAAAGTAGACCTTAGTGAATCAGGAGTCAAACCACTTGATTAAACTATAAAGCAATACAAAGAATCAAGACCAAAATGCTACATTTCCAGGAAAACTTGATTAAAAGGGTGCAAACACTATGAACACCCATGACAGCTCCCGGTGGGTTCCAAGCCCACTTCCTGGGAGACAATCTTACAGGACTGAAGGGTTACAGTAAAGAAAGTGATTCCAACCTTTTGATAAATCTTCACCTACAGAAGCTATTGTTAACCAATAAGACCATTGACAAGTCAGGCTTCCCAGGAGTATCACCACTTACATACCAAAGATGTGAAACCCAACATATTCCCTCTTCAAATATGAGTCTCAAAAGGGACTGGAATGAAGCATAAAATGTCGAGGTTAAGAGCTATGTGACATTGGCCCAGTTACTTTCCTTCTCTGTGTCTCAGGTTCCTCATCTCTAAAATAACATTACTTATTTCATAGGGTTGTCATGGTGATCCATTTAAAGCACTTAGTACAGTATAAATGGCATGGGTTAAGTATTCAATAAGTGGAAGTTGTTGCTATTACTCAAGAGACCTAACTTCAAATCCAGCTTTTCTACTAGGCAGCTATGTAACTTTGGGCAAGTTAATGAACCTTTCTCAAACCTCTATCACATACCCTTTAAGAACTCAAAAGGGTTGTTTTGAAGATTAGTGACATACAAGAAGTCTTTAGAATAGAGCCAGATATACAGCAGGTGCTTGAAAATGCTAGTGGCCTTTATATCTTAAGATCATTTTTAGTTCTTTTGCCTCAGTGAACAGTTTTTTTGGTTATAAATAGACAATGCTCAACAATACAATTGACATGTAGTAGGCAAAGATCCCTTAGTTGAGCACAAAAAGCACAAGCTTTAAAAGCAAACTGAACTCCATCTGAATTAAAAACTGCCATTCTTTTAAAAATTAAGAACATAAAAAAGCAATCTATAGACTGAAATAAGCCATTTTTAATACAATCTGATGAAGGACTTGTATTCAGATGAATGCGTTGTATCCAGAATGCATTTGAAAAAAATAGAACTCTTATTCAATAAAAAGAAAAACAACCCAATAAAACATGGGCACAAAAAATGAACAGACATTTTGCAAAATAAAATATAAGGATAGCAAATAAATACATAAAAAGATGTTCAGCATTATTAGTCACTAGGGAAATGCAAACTAAACACAAAATAAGATACCATTATGCAACTAGATCAACTAAAATTTTAAAGATGTACAATACCAAAGTGTTGACAAGGATATGAAGCAACTGGAACTTTCATACACTGCTGTTGGGAATGCAAAATGACAGAGCCACTAGAAGATGTTTGGGAGTTTCTTCCAAAGTGCAGTATACACTTATTATCTCATCAAACAATTTTGCTGTTAGGTATTTATCCAAAGAAATTTTTAAAATTTGTATGTAAATGTTTATAGGACCTTTATTTATATCAGCCAAAATTTTTGCATTATTTCTACAATGCAAATATGCATTAGCAAGCAAGTGGATAAACAAATTGTGGTCCATCAATATGATGGAATACTATTCAGCAATTAAAAAGGAATAATATTCAGCAATTAAAAAGGAATACTATTCAGCAATAAAAAAAAACAAGCTACTAGCACATGCACCAACATGGAAGAATATCCAAAACATTAAGCTGACCAAAACAAACTAGACATAAAAAAAGTAAATACTGTATGGTTTCACTTTCAGAAAATTCTGGAAAAGACAAATCTAGTCGGAAGTGATAGAGAGAGGGTCAGTTTGCTCAGACCTGGAAGAGAGGGAGCATGGGGATGATAGATGTGTTCTTGATTTTAAGTGAACAGATTTTTCAAGACTTATTAAACTGTTCATGTAAAATGAACACATCCTGCTAGAATGTACATCATACCACAACAAAGCTAATTTTTAGAAGTCCACATGCCCTTATCCAGAATGCCCAAGTCGACAAGCTCTGAATATCTAAAGGTTACTATAAGTGTAAAATCTGACCTAACGTAAGGCAAAGCTATTTATAGTTTGTATTTATACTATTAAGTGATAATGTTCATGCATTAAACTACGATAATAATGGAGTGTGCTTCACCAGACCTTGTTAGGGATATCTGTATTATACAGTATATGTACTGAATTACCTTTCTAAGATATGAAGTGTTCTAAATTCCAAAATGGGGCTTTGGATGAATTATCCATTCCTTTCCTTGTCTTAGGAAAAAAGAGGAAGAAAAGAAGAAAGGAAAGGAAGGGAAAGAAGAGAAAGAGGAAAGCAAAAACAAAGAGAGAGAGAAGAAGGAAGGATGGAGGAAGGGACAGAGGGAGTCAGGCAAGGAGGGAGAAAGGGGTGTATTCCTGTGCTGGTACAAACTCTTTGTGACCCCTCTTCTTGCCTGAGTGCTTCTGTCCCCACCCTTATGCAGGAGTGGCACCTGCTCTGGTCTCTGGTGACAGCCATCTGAAGTTGATCTAATTACAGGTTTCTTTACAAGATTTTGAACGCTCTTTTTCAAGAATTTGGTTCCAAGAACAGACACTGTTGGGCCCCTTGATCATTCCTGTCTCAGAATTAAGAACCTGGGAGAGAAGAAAACAAAGGTTAAAAAAGAAACTATTCTTGAGAATTTGCCAAATGGCAAATTTTTTCACACTCGTCTCCCCCAGCCTTTCCCCAGAAGAGTGGTTTGAATCTAAACACTTCAAAGTTCTTTTGATATCTATTTTCCCCTTGTCCATACACCTCCCCCCTCCACCACAGAGAAATTGAGAAAAGATCCATATTTCATTGTGGGGCCTTGGAATTAATTTAAAGCAAATATTTCCCTTAAAATGTTTCAATCCATAAAATGAGATTGTTTTTCAAGCTTTTACTTTACTTATTCTGTTTCCAACATGTTCTAGTCTCAGCCTCATGTGTAAACTATTGTGAACATATTAAATTAGAAACACATTTTTTATTGTTATCTTTACCTCTCCAACTTTTAGTCTTCCCTAAAATGTCTTGTGACCTCTGTGGTACGACAACCACGTCCCATGAATTTTATGCTCCTTCCTCCTTAATGAGCCAGGGGTACAGAGCGGCAATTATGTACAGAATAGAGAAAATTCAGTGCTTCATCTAAGAGTTAATAGACAAATATCTGGATCAGATTTCCGTAACACCTTTGGATTAATTGGATTTGAGGCTAAAAATAAATTACCCAATAGGTTAAAATGAGGTAATGTTAAAAGAACTGCTTGGAAAAGAACTACGAAAATCCAAGAGCTTCACCATGAATAGTTAAGAGCAACTTGTGAAGGGAGAAGAAAACAGGAATGTTCTCAACTGGATGAGCACACTTTAGAATGCTGGCCATGGTTCGCCCTCAGACCCTGACTGGAACAGTAACACTGTCATATTCCTTGGTGCTTACAGTATAGAGGAAGCAGATTTACAAACAAGAAAGTGTTTCTACTCTTGTGGAATTTGCAATCCTCTTTAGCATTCTACTCTGAATCTAGGGTTGCTTTTCTTCCGTGAGACATCCTGAGCAAATAAAAGGAATATGTTGGAGCAGAAAAGGGAGGGATTCTGTGGTCAGATCAGTTTGGGGGAAAGATGCAGGCTCTTATCTTTCTCTTGGAGTCTATCAAAGGCTCTGGGAGCCCTGCCATCAGGAAACCTATTTACATCTACTTAAAGTGCAGTTTTTCCAATATACTTGACCATGAAATTCTTCTACATCCACTAATAACTTATAGAATTAAGGTTTCTTAGAACATATTTGGGGAACATTGTTCTAGAACTATTATTTTCCCATATTTTGGTGTTACTATTCAACAGATGAAAATAAATCTCCCAGGTTTGGTCTGCAAGTTTAAAGTCATTGGGAAGGAAGCATGGTTTTATGGTGGGTTATTTCTTGTGGGTTTTTGGAGGGAGGACTCTTTCTAAAGGGCTTTTTTTTTTTTTTACCCCTTAGCACTGTTTGAAGCCTGTTGGGCAGTAAGTTACCTTGGCTACATATGAGCACAAGCATTAATATTGGTCCACATGACATCTCTTCTCCACCTGGGCGCACCATGCCTGGAGCTGCTATGGAGTATGGAAAAAGGGTTATGTGTGGGGGCTCCAGTGATAAACTGCCTGGTTTTAAATGCTGTTACTCAGAATCTGTGTGTCTCAGTTTTCTCATCTGTACAAGGGGGTGATCACACAAGTATATACCTTATCTAGCTACTGTGAGAATGAAATGAGTTAATTAATATAGAATTTTAGAATAGCTATTGACACATAATTTGTGAGAGGGAGGGAGGGAAAAAGGGAGCAAGGGTGGCAAGGAAGAGAGAAAGGGACAGAGAAAAGAAATCTAGACCATGTCTGGAGGTCTGGACCTGCAGGGAGTACACACGTAAGAACCAACATTGCAGAGGAGAATGGAGCTGTACTCTATTAACAGGAGGACAAGCACAGGATACCCCGAGTGCCCAGCTTGCCAGTGAGCTGGGTTAGAGTCTAGGCTTGGACCCCTAAGAAGGGCCTCCTCCTCTCTTTTTCATAGACCTAAAATAACATAGTCTATAAACACAGGAGCCTGCCCTAGCAGCTGAGGTACAGACACAAAGAGAGACGGACTACTTGCCTGTGGGGAAGAAAAGAGAAATACCTCATAAATATGAAAAAGAGACCAAGTGGCTGCTCTCTCCCCAAGATTCTAGCTTAAGCCATACTGTAGAATATCTAATATAAAGGAAAGTGATAGTTTGCACACTGAACTATGAACATTTAATTGATAATCTATCCAAATAATCTATAGAAGATAGATTATAAAGATATTTACTAATTTACCAATATGTACAGAAAAATGCAATTCTACAGATTACTTTTCAACACCAGAAATGTCCTCCAATCCCTGTTAGCAACATTGCTGTGCCAATATTCCTCACTGACCTGGCAGTGTAGAGAAATCCCAGGTGGGTGGGAAAGGGAAGCGGAGGTGGGGAATTCTCAGATGGTGAATGGCTCTGAGTCCCTCCTGCAGCTACTGCTGGGTGCCGCCTCCACCAGCACAACAGCCAGCTCACTCCCCTATGCCTCGGAGAGATGCGTCTCCCTTCTTCCCTAGGCCATCTTTTCCCACTGCCTGGTTACTGCCTTCCTACATCTTTTGAGGCACTATCTTCAGCTTTGCCTCTTACAGCTCACAGGAGGGACATGACAGGGAAGGGGAAGAAGAGGGAATTAAGGGACCGAAGTATTAATATCTATGGCATGTTGACAGAAGAGTAATTTCCCATGTTGCTGGTAAAATCACCGCCATCCCACTTCTTCCTCCCAGTTCTGGTTTTGAGACTGTTTGGGGCCCATTTATCTGTGTGCTAAAAATCATAACTCACAAATGAAAAATTGCTACATCTTCCCAGAACCAGTGGGTAGGTTCTCAGGATTATTCCCTCTAATGACTAAGGGAGTATTCCCTCTCCAATAATGTGATACAGTGGGGTTCTAAATGCAATGACCTCGATCATTGTTTTCCTACTCATATTAACAGCTGCTTAAAAAACACCAGAACACAGATAATCTGTGCCTTCATTTCTAAGAGTTACCTGGGGTTTCTCTACACATTTTTTTGCCCCCAGAGTATACCTGCTCAAGTCTCTGATGTGCTAATAAGAAGCAATGGTCATAGTTGAGTTGGTGGCCCTCAGACCCCTACCATGTATAAGTGGTCTGCCCGCCAGCATGCAGGGTAGCTCAGTCCTGTCTTAAGGCCCTGATTTTGGCCTTGGGTTTCTTGTGACTAAGCAAAGCTGGCATTGACAAGTTGTGTCCAGATGTCAGAAGCTGGATACAAGTCTCAAGTAAAGAAACAGCTATGTGTATCCAAGTCGGGTAGGTATGTCCAGTCTGGATATAGGCTCCCAGCTAAGCTGACTGTTGCCCTTTGGATCAAAACCCTTTCATTTCCCCTATCCTCCATGAAGAGGATTTTCATCCTAAGGCCTGGGAATCTCAAGTTAAGTGTAGTTATATCCTTTCAACACAACTCATGGGGATTTACTTGTGTTGGGCACCCCACTCTGGTTGAAAAGCAGTTCAGGAGCACAAGGCAGCCGAGTCTCTGAGGCAGGACTCGGGGCTGAAGGAACCTCTGACCATGCCTGTGGCATCCTTCCTGAAGGCCTGCTGTGGAGAGCAGTGAGAAGGCTGCTGGCACTTCAGCCATGATAGGGACAGGAGCAAAGCGATGCTTCACTGACTGCTGAAGAATGACAATTGCCATTGTCACACTCAGTCACCAGGTTCTCTCACCCCTCTAGGCCTGGGTTATATTCTGCCACTCTCAGTTCACAAACACAGGTCTAAACAGCCCTCAGGAGTACTACACAGGAACAGTTCCGGCACATGCCCTGTACCAGATTAGACCCAGTCACCTCCCCTCAAGTGACGCCAAGGGCCTTGCCCTATCCTTTTAAGGTGATTTTAAGGTTATTTGCCTTTCTGTCAGAATGTACACTTTGAGACTCCAGAGTGATACCTCTTCCTATGCTGTGAAGCAGCTATAGTTATTCTCACTAAAGAAAGGAAAAACAAAATTAATATCTGAGAAGTTTCCTGTCCTCATTCTAGTGAACTATCCCATTATATAAAAAAAAAAAAAAAAACCATGAGCCCTTATTTCTAATTTTGTGGCCAAGAAATGTTGACCAGCTATGTACACCTCAGATCGTCTTAGTTCCATGTGTCGGCAGGTGCAGCGTCTTACTCACAGATGTCTCTCCAGTTCCTACCACAGTGACTGGCCCATGTGAGGTACTACATAAATATTTTGCAAATGAATGAATGAGATGTGGGTTTTTTTCTTTTGTAAAATTCAGATTCTGTTAGATATCGAGGATGAACTATTTTGCCTAAACTTTTATATTCCTCTTACCAAGGTTCATACAGATTCTCTGCATGTATAAGTTTGGATTGATAGCCTTCTGAATTCAAATTCATTAATTTAGCAGGCTAATTACTGACTCCTGCCTCTCTCTTAGCCACTCTCTTCAATTCACCATTCTGTCCTATAGTGTCAAACAAGATTTCTCAGAAACTGTTAAATTCCCCCACTTTTTTCCATCTGTTATGCCACCAGCATAGTCCAAACCACCTTCACTTCTCTCCTGGACTGCTACGACAACCTCCTCACTAGTCTCCCTGCCTCCAGTGTCCAGTGTCACAGTCTTGTTCAAATACAAGCCTGGCTGTGTCACTCCTATGCTTAAAATCCTTGAATAAAAGACATACCTTGAGGGTTCTGGGAACTTGGTGGCCTGAGTAAAGTGACCATCTCAGCACTGCCAGAATGAACTACTTGCATCTCCAGTGGGAGACAGGTGCTGAGATATGTGAGTGAGAATCTGGGCTCCACAAGGTCACATTCAGATAGATCTGGTATAGGGTTCCCAACTCCTTGAGCTGGACAGTCAATGAGGACTTTTGAAAGAGAGTTGACAGCCAGGACCTATGACATCCATGTACAAGACAAAAAGTTGTGATTTGTGGATCCCAGTGATGCCTTCCACTTCTCCAAAGTTGACATTAACATGTTTTGCACGCACCAGGTCCTTCAGACCCTTGCAAAGCCAAGACAAGTCAGAACAAGTGAATGAACCTTCCCTTCTCCTCAGCTGAGTGAACAAAGACAGACCACAGGATTTTCTTCCAGGTTTTTCAACAGAATGCTGATATCTGCCTTTACATTACAGGCCTAGAGGACCACAATGCATTTGTTTTTCACCTCCAGCTATATTCCTACCATGAAAGACCCTTCAGGCCTGAGTCTTGAAGAGTGGACAAGGAAAACTAACAACCCATCTGAGAGGTCCCAGCAACCACAGAGAGAAAGGGCAGGCAGAAAAAAAAATCAAAATCTCAGTAAAACGAAAGTGCTGAAGAAAATAGATGGAAACTTGAATAGAAAAATAATGTTACCAAGAAGTTCTCACAATACCTTTAAAAGACTTTACTGGCATAAAAATAAGATGTCTCAATGGATAATTTATTAAATTAAAGGAGAAGGTAATAATTATTAAGGCTTAATTAGTATAGTATAGTAATTACTCTAGGAGAACAAGTGCAAAAATAGTTCAAAGTAGTGAACAAAATAATTAAAGAATCCAAGAAAAAAAAGAAACTGCAGGCATCAGCAGGAGAGGTAATATGAAAATAAAAGGTGTTTCTAAGTGAGGAAACGAAGCATGTGGAGGAAAAGCAATCATTCAATAAAGAGTAGAGTAAAATTTCCCTGAACTGAAAAAAGATCGGAGTCCCAGATTGAAAGGGTATGTGTAAAGTTTCAGGCTGGATTGACAGAAGTCACAGACAGGCAGCTCGAGATTCTTGAACTTTAAAGAGAAAGCGGAATGAAAAGCATTCCGCAGAAGGAAAGTGCACAGAGAGTAGCGGCGGCAGCCGTAGAAGTCTACATCTTCCCTCAGCAGAAAACCGCCGTGAGTGATGAAATTTGCGGGCAGACTCTAGAGGCTGGGAAAGAAGTGATTTAAAAATCTCTTAATGGTAATGAGATGGCTAAACCTTTAAAACAGAATTAAAAGACAACTTTGACATAAACTAAATATTTTTTTAAAAATCAATGGCTTTATTCTAGAATAAACTCAGGAATAAAATGAGGAAAATAGTTTGTTTTAAGAGGAACAAAAAATATGAAATACTTAGGAATACATTTAATAAGAAATACTTGAGAACTATATGAAGAAATTAGTCTTTGCCAAGAGTTACCATGGTTTCCTGCTTCAATAGTACTTGAATGGAACCTGGTGTTTGACCCTCCATGCCAGCCAGCTGCCCAGATCCATCCTTCTGCCACCTCCTCACAGCCCCAGGTTCCCTGCCACTGCTCCAGTGCCACACAGCCTCCTGTTCTCACTCTCCCATCATGACAACCACAACCACCTCACAGGTACACCACAACTACCATCAAGACTTGGGGGCTGCCATCAACCACCAGATCAACCTGGAGCTCTGCGCTTCCTATATCTGCCTGTCCATGTCTTACTATTTTGACCATGATGATGTGGCTTTGAAGAACTTTGCCAACTGTTTTCTTCACCAGTCTCATGAGGAGAGGGAACATGCTGAGAAACTAATGAAGCTGCAGAATGAACGAGGCAGCTGAATCTTCCTTCAGAATATCAAGAAACCAGACCGTGATAAGTAGGAGAATGAGCTGAATGCAGTGGAGTGTGTACTACACTTTGGGAAAAGGTGTGAATCAGTCATTCCTGGACTTGCACGAACTGGCCACTGAAAAAAATGACCCTCATATGTGTGATTTCATTGAGACACGCTACCTGGATGAGCAGATGAAATCCATCAAAGAATTGGGAGACCACATACCCAACTTGCGCAGACCGGGCCCCTGGATCCCGCACGGCAGAGCCTGGGAGACAGGGAGGAGGGCTGAGCCTCAGGCTGCCTTCCCACAGCCGCCGGGGTGACTCCCCTGGTCACCAAAGTAGTGCGTGCATGTTGGAGTCACCTTTACCTTTGCTGTAACTTGTACCAATCATCCACTTACGTCCTCCATTTGTACCGCTCCTTCAGATAAAGTGACTTGGTACCCCCCGCAGAAAAGAACTATGTGAAGAAATCTAGAGATATTATTGAAGACAAACAGGATGATCATTTTCATGGATGACATCTATCATTATTAAATGTCAGTTCTATCAAAATGAATATGCGGGTTATGGAGAACACAGCACTTTCATACACTGTCGGTGGGAAAAAAAGAGATTTCCTGACTTGTGGGAAAAAGTCTTACAACATATGTTAAAATAAACAGTATTCTTTGAGCTTGTAATTCCGGACCTGAGAAATAAAAGCACTAATTCCTAAGGACATCTGTACAGGAATACTCATTGCAGTATTTTTGGTAGTTGCAAAAAGCTTTATAGACAAAACGAATGTTCATAAAGGTGAAACTGGCTAGTTACATTGCAATACACCATTAAATGGCACAGGGCTACCCTAAAAGAATGAAAAAGAGCTATGTCGAGTGACTTGAGGGGGTTCCACACAGCAGTGGGTGAGAAAAGCAAAATGCAGGAATATGTATACAATATGATGCCATCTTGGTAAAAAGCTAAAACACAACCACACCACTCAGAAAACTGCCTGTGTGTGTGCAGGTACCTAAAAAATGTTTGTATCATCTCCATTTTGAAATGCCTACTTTTTTACGCTGTAACATCTCTGAAATGAAAATACACCTTTGAGTCACCATCTGCCATGTGGCAGTCACTATGGCATAGTCCTTGCCCACCCATGTTCATGCAGTAGGTGTCAGGGCCTTCAAAAAACATCCGTGGCAACAGTGGGGCATTATCACAGAACATACTGCGTCACCATGCTCCTGATGGCACAGATGACCGCAGTGTGTGGAAAATCAAAGACCTCGCCACCGCCACCCCATCTGGGAATTGAAAAGCAATTTGAAACAGTCAAATTCTGAATATGAAGAAGTTTCAGGAATGTCTTACCCAATTTACTTCACTTACATTTTTTAATGTGTGCAAAAGAGCGATGCCCAGATAAGTCCAAAAGAACTAATTCAATAAGTTTAAAATAAAATTACAAGGATTAAGCATTGTGTCAGTTTAATTAGAAGCATTTTTCTTTCTACGTAAAACAAAGTAACTATCTTACACTGATGGCATCCTAAATTAAGTGACATGTGTGGTATAAATATACGCATATTAGTATCTGTACAGGACCATATAAGTAAGGAGAAAAATTATGGATGAACATAATCTAGGATACTACTTTGAGGACATTAGGCTGGTTATATCACTAAAAAGGGACCGGGCCAGGAGTTGGTCTGCCTTGGGCCAGCCCACAGTGTGTGGGTTCTTGACTTCATGTGGGAAAGATTTTGCAATACAAGTCCAGGTGGTTTTTAGAGCACGTTTATTAAAGGTGGGGTCGTTGAAACAAAGAAGAGGCCTCGAATAGAAGGAGTAACAGGAGAGAGCCTAGGCAGGGCAGCTTTGGCCCTCTAGCCGCATTACAGGAAAGAAGTAAGCCACGTGAGGCTGCATGAACTCACCGAGAAGTAAAAGTCACGGTGACAAGAGTGGGCCAAGGCAGGGCTGCTTTTAGCTTACTGAAAAGTCAGGGAAAGGGGCCCTTGGAGACAGGTTCAAGGGGTTAGTCCAAGATGGACTGCTGCTGTCTGCTGCTCCTCTGATTGTGAGTCTCATGGGGACCCTTAGAGTTTAGAGAGCAAACCTGCATGCCTGAGGAAAGGAGGGGTGTGGGCGCGCTTAAGGAGAGCATACTCTGGCTTCCTTTATCTTGAGGGTTTTTATCTGTTTTCTAACAGTGGGAATTCTAGGGGATGTCTCAGAGGATAATCTCAATAGAATATGCATCAACTTTCCAGGTGTGCCCTTCAGTATGCTGATTTATCAAAATGAGTGCATAGCAGGGTCAAGGTCATTCTCTGGTCAGCTTCAAAGAGCGTCCCCAGTCTCCTCTGTCTCACGTTTTTCACCTCACTCTCTTGGTTCCAGGAACCCCACATTTCCTTCATTTCCTCAGATACTCCTGCCTTTTCTCCTCAGAACACTCTCCTCCAAACCGCCCGTTTTTGTTTCATTCAGTCTTCAAGTCTCAACCCCGAATTTACTTCCCAAGAGAGGCCTCGCCCCACTCTCCACCAGCTCTCTCATGCTAGTCCGAGCTCCAGCGGAATCGTCTAGAGTCACACTTAAAATGAAAATACCTTGTTTGCTTTCATTCTAGATCTGATGAAGCAGACTGTTATTGCAGGGTGGGGTGAGCATTCTTCTACATCTTACAGTGTGCGGTATCTGTGTGACAGACTGAACGCATCCCCCAGTACTCTTCATAACACTTTAAACTTTCTCCTTCACCATCCATCAAAAGTGTTAGTTATCATTTTTTAGTCTTCATCCAACGACATGTTCATTGATTTCAGAAAGAAGACGGGAGGGAGAAGGAGAGAAACATCAGTGTGAGAGACAGACATTGACCCATGCCTTCTCCTGTGTGCCTGAGGGAGGACCAAACCCACAACCTAGGTATTGGCCTTGACCGAATATTGAACCTGCGACCTTTCAGTGTATGGGACCATGCTCCAACCAACTGAACCACACCAGCCAGGGCGTGTTACTGTTATTTAATGCAGGGGTCAACAAGTGTGTTTTTTGTATGGAGTCAGGTAGAATATACTTTAGACTTTGCAGAATGAAGAGGCAAGATAGAAGATAGAGACAAATTTTTACAAATTTGTAAATGAAACATTTAACAAAATTTAAAACATAATGAAATATAGTTTGCTGGGATAACATTTCACTTAATTAGCCTCAAAGTTAGTGTTTTCGAATATTATATAGTATGAACATGACCTCATTCTTCTACAAAGCTTCCACTTGCTTTTTTACTGCACAGTATTTGAGTGGTTAAAAGTCAACTTCGCTTTGAATAAAAGGGGATACGTGGTACTTCTATGGATCATACACATGTACACACACACACAAACTCTACCAAGGATAAGTAAAAACGCCAGTAAATCCACCCAAATCAGCCTCTAGAATTTCACTGCTCCTTTACTTGCATGCTTTTTCTGCTCTGGCAATGGATTCACTTCCCTATGTTTTACTGGTTAAAACAAAGGCAGCTGTCTGCAGTTTATATAGTTTAAAGCCGACTTTCCAGGTAGAAACAGCACTTTTTAGAGTCAGAGTCAGAGTTTAGAGTCAGAACTTCCAGCCAAATACAAAAGATACCTGACTCCGTGACCAGAGGGAAATGCACAAAGTCATTCTAGGCCCTGACACCTCAAGGTAGAGAATTGTCTCTTGGCCTTTCTAAATCTTCTTCGACTGTCTCCCCCACTTTCTGGACATAGAGAAGTATGGCAAAGTCAAAAGTGTAGTAAAAGAAAACACAAGTTAATAGAGTAGGGAAATTTCTCCTGTGTGGTTTAACATTCAAAAGTTTCACTAAATAAAAGTGTAAGAATTTGCATAGCAAGGAAAAAAATACACCACCATAATATACAACTAAAAAGACAAATGGTAGTCCAGGGGGTTATTTGGAAATACATATTAATTTTAAAAATACAGATGACAAACCAGGAAAAACATTTGTAATTTATATGTAAAGTCTCAAAAACTGTAGAAGATCAAAACCCTATGAAAATTTTACTAGTGATATAAATAAACAGTTCATATAAAAAGAAATGCAAATGACTCTTACTCATATGAAAAAATGTTCAACCACTTTCATAATAGGAGAAATATTAATTAAAACTACAGTTAGATACAATTTCCCACCTATTATATTGGCAAAATCCCAAAACTTTGACATCATACTTTGCTGGCAAGACTTTGAAGAACAGGAACATTTGATGATGGAAATGCAAAATAGTATGACCCCTCTGAAGGGGAATTTTGGCAATATCTACAAAATGTCATGTGCATTTACCCTTTGACCCAGCCATCCCACTTCTAGGAATCTCTCCCACAGATACATTGGCAAAAATACAAAAACACACATGCTCAGGCCGTGCGTCTCAGCACTACTTGAAATAGCTAAAAGCTGGAAATAAGCCAGAGGTTCATCAAGAGTGGGCTGGTGGAATTAACTGTAGTATATCCACCCAAAAGAGTACCAGGCAGCTGTGAAAAGAAATGAGGACTCTCTATACATACAACAGACTCACAAACTTTCTTGATTCTTAATCCCCTTATTGTCTCAAAAATAGTTCTTGGTATCCCTAGACCAAAAAAAGTGTCTAATTGTTTTACTTATTAGTGGAATAAAACAGTTCCATTTATTAACATATCAATTAGTTTGGTCCTAGAGTAGGGTGGAAGGGACAGAAAAAAATAACTTTTAAAAGTATACCTTATTTACAGATATGTTTTTTGAACTACAAACATATTTTATATAAAATAAAAACAAAATTAAAATTTTAAAGCAATTATAGAAAATATAAAGCAAAGTAAACAAGTAAACCTTACTATATATCTACTTGCTGGCATTAACCACAAAGAGGGAGATTATTCCAGGTTGCTTTAATTAGAACAGTTTGACCCTGCACCTCTAGTAGGATATGCCCTAAGCACAAAAAGGACGCAAATAGCACCAACTTAATCTGATTTAGGTAATCATGTTTGTGTTGCTGTTGGTATTATCCTAATTAACCATTGACGTGAGACAAAGCAATTGAGCAAGCATGTTGTTATTACTTGTGAACCATCATTTTTAGCATGGAAGGAAGCAGATACATATATAAGACTAATAAAGTTAAGTGAAAATTTGATAGTCCTGAATTTAAATTAGAAGTATCAGCACAAACTCATAATGTGTTTTATCTTCAAAAAAGTACCTGTCTCATAGTTTTGTCTGTTGAAAAGGTTTAGAAACTATGACCAATCTCAGAGATAAGCATCTCTGTACCCAAATTGGGTTCTATATGTCATTTTCCACTAAAAGGAATCCTTTCCATGAAAATAAATGGATGACTCCAGGTCTGGGGCAGGAATTATGGAAGATGAGCCTGGATTATCTTATCATGCCAAAAGGCAAAAGATGCTCTCAAAGATCATGTCAGAAGGACTTGGAAGATGATAACTTATAATAACTGCCAGGTTTCTGATTTCTAAATGGTATAGGTGTTGGCAGCAATAACAGTACCAGGTGTTAGACTGGTGGAGTCAGACTGGACCTTGATTCAGAAACCTCGATATTTGAGTTCTGGCTAAGAAAGAATTCAGAGCCAAGACTCAAACTATAAGAGAAAGTTGATTTAGAAAGGCACAGAGCTAGAAGAAGTGAGCTGTAGAAAAAATGGGCACAGGAAACAAGTTACAGAGGCAAAAGAAAGGGCCGTGGGAGCTTAGTAGAAAGAAAGGTAACACATTTGGGGAAAAGAGGAGGTGGGTAGGAAAGGCAGGGCTCACAGGAAGAGATAACCTACTGAATCACCTGGACTGACCCAGCTCTTCCCTGCAACAAGCTTCGAAAGCCATAGTGGACAGAGAATGAGGGACCCAGAAACCACACTAACAAGTAATACTGCTCAGAGAGGGAGAGGAGAACCAGAGACGGTGGTGCTAAAGAAGAAAGGGGAGGAAATGGTATCAAAAAGGAAGAGATGCATAGTTTCTGGTAAGACAGAAAGCAAGTCAAGTAACGAATGAAAAGGGTCTCCCAAAGCTGGCGAACAGTGAATGCAGTCAGGTGAATTTAGTGCAGAGATGAGTCAGAAGAAAAATATGGAGATGTGTAGCCTCCATCAAGGAGAGAAGTGATTCTAAGATGAGCAGAAGATGTGAACATGACAGAGGAGTGTGGGGAATAGTCAGAAGTGGAGGAGAGGACTTTACCAGAAAGCACGGAGCAGTGGTGTAGAAGCACAGGTCTACAACCCCTATCCAAAACCCTCAGGCCAGATGTGTTTCTGGATTCAGAATTTTTCCAACTTTAGAAAATTAATAATGCAGCACATATAGTTAATACATAATACCTGGGAAGCATACTAAACATTTTCCTATTTTAAAAAACTAATAATGGAACACATACAGTCAATATATGATACCTGGGAAACACACTAAACAAGCTAATGTTTCTGCAGACTAGTGTATGTATATTAACAGCAAGCAGGACAAATAGTTTCACATCAGTTCACATCTGTTTTTGTTACCAAATGTGATACAAAAAGCTTTTGGTTCTTAATGCATTTCTTCATTTCAGAATCACAGGTAGGGAATTGAGGGTTTGCAGCTAAGAGCAGATTTACAACAGGTTTCTGCTGAGCAGATGGTGAAAAGGACATTCACTGAGAAAATAAGGATAGAAGACAAGTGTCCAAGAGGCCAAAACAGAACAAGTTAGGGAAGGGGACAGCAGGATGAGGAAAATAAGGGAGGAAGCCCTGGGTAGCATGAGGGGGCAAGGACTTTAAGCAAAGGCTTAGCATGGGGGGGGGAAGATGCAAAGGGTATGAGGGTGGTAGAATTTAGTGTCTGGGATCAGAGAATAACAAACTGATAAAGACTACAGTCTTTTTTAACTTCCCAAATGGAAAGCTGAGAGGCTCTTTTGAAGAGAAGTCTTACCGATGTGGTTAAGGGTTAGGGAAGGCATTCCAAATGCACCTTTTCTGTGGAAACGAAGCTTCTGGGCATGGCCAGGGAGCTTCCTTCAGACTTCACAATCACAGTGCAGGGCCTCTCCTCGCATGCTCATGGCAGAAAAGCACCGCGCACCTCACACAGATTGTCTCGGGCTTGGGACCTTGAAATCTCAGTGTTTGCAGAACTCGGAGCCTTTCCTGTAGAAACCTGTAGAAAAAGGATTACCGGATCCCTTGCCTTCTTCCCTAATGAAGGTCATTCCTGAGAACCAGCAGTTACTATCTTTTTTTCACATTATAGATAAAAAGGTATGTCTTAAAGTAAACATGGAATTTTACATGCCAATGGAATGCTTTTTTTTTCTGTACCATACATTCTAGTTAAACAGTAGGTGAAGAGATTACATTTGGCTTGCTCTAATAATACTTAATATACTCCCGTCAGATTCAAATGATTCTTCAGCCTCAGCCAAAGTTTCTCCTGAAAGATCCCTGTGCATGAACTCCAGTGAAAGTCAGCCCCTGGTTGTGGAGATGTGGTCGACAGGGCAGGCAGGAGACCAGGCCCCCAGAGGAATTGTGCAAGGGTTGGAAGGCAGAACCAGACCCAGGCACCATCATTCCTGCACCATGAGCTTCAGCAGCGTGGGCAGGGATTACCAAAGCATCACATTAAACTACTCAGCTCCCTTTCAAAAAAAGTCACGGATGGAGTGAGGGGAACACCAGGCCCGGCGTAACCCTGTCAGATGCCGCTGACCAGGGTCCCCCGGGAAGGCAGCGGGTTTATGAACACCTGAGAGCAGGCGTGTGAGCTGGTGTCTGAGCAGTTCCAACATATCATCAAGGGCTTCAGCCAAGTTAATGAGAACCAGAGCTCCAGACCAAAACGCTTATTTTGAAAATACCTATTTTTCAAAGATTCTGCATTTTAAATTAAACCATATGAGTAATTGTATCCTGGGTTCATAGTCCATTCCAGGAAAAGGAACATTTTTGTCCCCTAACTTGCAAAGGAACATCATGATTTGGAGACAGGAAAGCAGTGCGTAAAGAGGGGAATAAAAAGGAGAGCCCTTGGGTGCCCAAGTTCAAGCCTTCAGGCGACCTCGACCACCAGGGAAACAAAGGCCCCTGGAAGGAGTTTCCAGTTCACTACCTCTCTCTCCCTTAAAAATCCAAATTCACCTTGCAGACGGATCCTACCCCCACTGCTTCTATGGAAGGTGAGAATGAGTCATAATCCTGTAAATTTGAAGTTTCTTAAATTCAGGGAGTAAAAAGAATTGTGTAAAGTCCAACCATTGTTTGAGTACCTTTAAATGATAAACATTTGTTTTGTTGGGGTAGGGGGTACTTGTTCTTTCTTTTTATTTTTTTTATTTTATTTAATTTGGTTTTCTTTGTTTTGTTTTGATTTGATTCATCCTAGGAGTTGTCAGACCTTTCTGGATTGTTGGGTTGTTGTTTTGTTTTTTGTTTTTTAGGACTTGTATATTGCTCTAAGCAACTATTTCCAGAAAAACCGGATAAGGTTTAACTGATGATAGACCCTCAGACTACAAATTCCCACAGATCTAATTCTATTGTTCCTCTTTCTTTAACTTTTGTGACATTGTACTCAAAACCATTTAGTTCTAAAATAAATATTTTCTTACCTTTGGAATCAGTTAAGGAGACGTCAAGAAAACATGCTGCTAACTTTGCAACAGGCACTCATTCCCTGCCACCACCTGACTGAACCATTAAGTTGGGCAATGAATGAAAGCTGCAGAGAGAGCACATGAGGAAATGTGAGAAGTAGAGAGATCTAATGGAGCCAAGCAGAGAGTTGAGAGTTCAAATCCTCGTTCTGCCACTGGATGCTCTCTGTAATCATCTGCCATCCTGTGGATAGAAGTTAATACATACCATGATTTACTGGTACTGGGCAATCTCCTCATGCACAATCTCTTTTAATTTTCACACATGAAATCCATTTCCATGACAAGGAAACTGAGATACCAAAAGATTAATTTGATTTGACCAATGTCCCAAAGGCAGGACTCAAACTAAGGTCTGTCAAACCCCCAAACCCCTCCTCTTAAGATTCAGATATGCAAAATGAAAATTATAACAAGCTCCAGGAACTTAGCATTAATTCATTGATTTGTATTCATCTGTGGTAGGATGTAAAGAGCAGGGCATCTGCTTCTAAATTCAGACTCCTCCCCTTACTAGCAGTATGACCTTGGACTAGCCATGTATCCTGAGTTTTAGTTTCTTCAATTGAAAAATAAAACTAATAATTACACTTATGTCTTAGTCTTGTTGTCAAGGGTTTATGAGAAAACAAATACAGAAGCTCTGATCACAGAATCTCACTAGATGTTGATTGGTTAAGTAAGTTACTCAAAAGGGAAACGAGCAGTGTCTAAGTGCTTGGCTTCTGGCCCCACCACTTAGCATCACCTTGGGCACGTTACCTTAGTTCTTGGCAAAACAGAGAAAATAATGAGGTTGTTGTAATAACACACACAGGCCTTACAGTAAGTATTATATGAACTTTTGTTATTAGAATTACTATTAATATGAGTGAAAGTAGTTGATTTCTTGAGCACCCTATATAGCTTCACTGCCACATGCTTGGAGGAAGAGGAAAAGCACAGGATTGCTACAGAACAATGAAATTTTAGTCTACAATTGGTACTGCATGGCCCAAGCAAAAAACTTAACACCTGGTAGAGGAAACATAAATATATAGTTATGACTCAGTGGCTAAAATTAATGAGTTATTTATGAAACTGACCAAAGATATTAATTTGATTTTTATGCCATTTATTAAATACATATTATGTTCCAAGCACCATGATTGAACTGAGAATGCAAAGTTGAATGATAAAAGATTCCTGGTCTTGAGAAGCTTATTGTCTGTTGGAGAAACAGGCATGAATACAACTCTAATAAGGATATGAAAAGCTGCATAGCAGTTGAGTAAAGTGCTAGGGAAACGTGATGTCAAGTGGTTTTATATTGCTTAGTGAGACAATCATGCATGCAGATTATCACCTTTCTGCAAGACACAAAACAAGACTATAAAGATCATTACTAGAGAGTGAGACACCAACTTCTATGTAACTTATTCCCCAGATATCAAATATCCAAACAAATCATATGCCAACTTGCAGGGGAGGGGGATTCCTAGCTAATTTTAAAGCACACTCTAAATACACAAATATTCCCCAAAAACCCATTGGGGCATTGATTAGCCAGGAGTTCAGGATTTTTCAGCTGTGATGATAAAGGCATAGACTTGGGATGTGCAAGAAAAATGAGAGAAGAGAACCCAATGCAGGAAACAGTGAAGCTTTCATGGCTAACAAGGAGAAAGAGATGGTCGCAGCAGCCAGACTGTAGGGATTCTGGCAAGATTATGGTGGCAGAGTGTTGGTGATGGTAATCCAATATTCAAGAAAATGAATGACACCTCTAATTGCAAATATTGTAAGCCATTATCCTCAGAAGTATACAAATACGTAGTGAACCACATACTCCATTTGGGGCTTTTCAAAAGATAATAAAAGACAGCACAAGAAAATTATGCCCAAGGAAGGCAATAGTCAGGACTGAACTGGCCCTAGTGGCTGGAGGAAAATAGCCACAGAGGGCTGGGTTCATCCTTAGGAAAGGCAGCATGCGACAGAGGCAGCAACAGACGAACCTCCCAAGGTGGTACCAGCCAGGGAAAGCCAGAGCCCTAAGGATCTTCATCTTCAGGCTGTAGAGCACCCGGTGCAAGACAGTTTAGAATTCTTCTTTTGAGCAATTTGCCTGCTGGTGATCTCTATGTTTGTTGTTCGGGCTACATATGAGGAAAATTTCTAGAAGAAATTAATGTTCCAGGGACACGGCCCCATGCCCCGAAATATGAGGTCAAAATGACTAACTCAGGATGACAGTAAGGGCTACTCCATGTAAGAAAGAATTCAGCACTGGGAGGCCAGTGAATTTAAGATCAGTAGGAAAAGGCCTATAGAGACCACTAGGTCTAAATCTCCTGGGTCATTCCTTGGGGTCCTCAGAGCTTCCCTTGACCTCTGCTTAGCACTTAATGGCTTTCTATCCAGAAGAGTCACCTGGTGTACATCTTTTTTCCCAGGCAGACTCATTTTCATTCTGATTCCCTGACATAGAAAGGTACCATGATGAAGATGAAAGAAGGGTGTGAAACTCATCCCTGGCAATACTACTTTGTAGGAATACAAAATGGCACAGTGGTTGGAATTATGGTACGTGACACCAGGCTGCATGGGTTCAAATCCTGCCTCTTCTTAGTAATGTGTGAACGTGAGGGAGTTGTTAGGTTTTGCATTTATCTACTGAGAGTAATAATAATGCTTACTCCCAGAGCTCTGGGAATTAAATGAATATAAGCACTGACAGTAGTAACACATATACTTTGTTAGATCATATTATTATTATTATCCATAACCTAATGAACAATGCATGTTAATTTGTTTTGCTAAGCTTAAGTTTTCTCATCTGAAAAATGAGGTTATAAGATTCAGCTTCACTGGATTGGATATGAGGGGGTGAAGACAGAAAATATGTTGAATGGAAGATGCAACCCAAATGTTTGCATTTGCTGTTATCATTGCACACAGTGGGCATCAGCATCGATGACTGCTAAAATATGGAAGCAAAACAGCATTGAGAGGCCGGGCCAGACCCCCTCAAGATTCACCATTAGGAGATCTTGCACAGCAAAGTTATTTGCAAATGTGAATGCCAGACAAGTGTTCCTCATTAGCTATGCATGGGCCCTGGAGATCAGCACTGCCATGTGTCAAATCAAGTGAAGTGACGGACTCTGCCAAGTGCTGCTCTAGGCCATCCCTCACATGCGCCTGAGAAATGACTTTCCCAGAGGCCTCTTGCACTGGGCTGTGCCCTGGCCCATCTTAGTCACCTCCCTGAAGGATGGAGAGGCACGCAAGTGCATTCTTCATTTCATCCTCCTAGCGTTACCCCAGTGGGATGGTTCTGAGTGACTATCCTGCACAGCAGCTCTAAGATGGTCCCTTGCCAGAGGCAAAGCAAAGCCAGCATGGCCTGTCCTCTAAGGCAGGGGTCCCCAAACTCTGGGCCACAGACCAGTACCAACCTGGACCTGTTAGGAACTAGGCCACACAGCAGGAGGTGAGCTTGAATGTAATGCACTTGAATCATCCCCAAACCATCCCCCCCACCCTAGTCCATGGAAAAATTATCTTCCATGAGACCAGTCCCTGGTGCCAAAAAGGTTGGGGACTGCTGCTCTAAGGGAAGTTAGTGCTGCCATCATTGCAGACATAGAGCAAGCCTGGGAAGAGGCTGCACCATCCTACATGGGGCTGTAGGTCCTCCTGCACAGAGTGGGCCTCCAGTACCCAAGCCCTGGAAAACTCCTTCCAAGCAGACACTTGACAGATGGGAAGGAAGAGGAAGAACCGGCAGAAAACAAGCATCTGCCTGTGAAGCTCTTGGCTGCACCTGAAACTGAGAATGATGTTTTAAGATCAAATCCTAGAGCTTTTGTGATGAACTAAAATAATAATGATAATACAGTGACACCTCAGTACCATCGTTAATTCGTTCCAGAACTCGTGACAAGTGTCAAAAGGACAAGTACCGAATAGTTCACGGGCTACCATGAGACTGACACATCCGCCTCTGTTTCATCTTGAGAGAGGGGCACTGCGTGGCGAGCAAGCAGCAAGTGCTGAAACATTTCCTTCTCCAAAAAATGCAACAAGTACAAGGTTTAACGAGTTCTGAAGCCAACAAGTACTGAGGTATGATTATAAATACAATAATAATGATGATATATTGGAAACCATTCTTTCTCTGGATTTGGAGGGCCTAGAATAGTGTTGTAAAGAGATTTGGAGTAAGACACTTGGCTTCTGTGAGCTTCCTCATCAGCATATTGGGAATTAAAATACTGACCCTGCATTGGTATGTAAAGATAGTGTAGAAAAGAAGTCTGTTATGTAGGAAGCTTGATTATTGATAAGCTAAGACATTTGGCCCAGCTCACAGTAGATCTTAATTCCTTTTCCTTAAATGTGAGGCTACTTCATCCAATTGCCAGCGCGCCCCTGCCACCCGGACCTCAGGCAGACTAGGGCAATTTGTTCATCACTGTGCCCACTGTGCACTCCATAGTCAACATTTCTGAGTCCCTTTCTGCTGGCGCCTCTATCACTTCAACCAAATGCATCGGGAGTCCTTGGATACTGATAAATCTATGGAGATGAGTGTGTTGTTCCCAGCACTACCGTCTCAGTTATTCAAAAACATTGAATTACCCACTTCCTAACATTGGGTGCTTTAGCTCTTTTTGTTTCTCATCAATAGGATTATGGCCCTTAATTCAAATTGTTCACAGTCATTCATCCATTTATTCATTCAGTCATTCTTCGGTCAACAAATACTTAGTAAGAACCTACTATGTGCCATACACTATGCTGGGAACAGGAGCTACTATAATATCAAAGCCAGAGATGATTCTCCTTCCTGAAGTCCAATAACCACATTCTCAATAGAGACAATATTGCCCTCTAAGGGGAAAATTCCTCCCAAGGTAGTGAAAAAACCTGACTCATTTTATGTAATTGTGTGTGTATATGTGCTTGTGTGTACAAATATACACACACGTATGGTTTTATTGGTTTCCTATTGCTCCTGTAACAAATCACCACAAACTTAGTAGCTGAAGATAACACAAACTTATATCTCTCAGTTCTGGAAGTCAGAAGTTTGAAATGGATCTCACTGGGCTGATAAATCAAGGTGTTGCCTGTGCTTCTTCTATGAGCTCTCAAGAAGAATTTTTTTCCCCTGCCTTTTCTAGCTTCCAGAGGCTGCCTATAATCCTTGGCTCCTGACTCTCTTGCATCTTCAAAGCCAGCAATTACAGTCAGGTCTTTCTTGTGCTGTATCTCACTGGCCCTAACGCTCCCGCCTTCCTCTTTCTCTTATGAAAGTCTTTGTGACTATGTTGGGCCCACTGGATAATTTCCCCATCGCAAGGTCAACTGACTGACAACTTAACTCCATCAGTAGCCTTCACTGCCCCATACCATGTAATGGACTTATTCACAGGCTCCAGGGCTTAGGATGTCAATGGCTTTTGGGGACCATCATTCTTCCCATCATCATTCTGCCCACTAGTAGTTAATACTACTAGGTTATCAGTAGTATTAACATTTTATGGAGTGGGGATCACTAAAAGATACCTTAAAATGGTCCTGTAAGAGGGCAGTATTGAAACGAGGTTGAGAAACTGTGGACTGTAGGAAGACAACAAAATACCTTGATTAAAAGTGTACACCTGGGGTCAGCCTGACCGGGCTCAAATTCCAACTCAGTGCTTTTTAGCTGCGTAGTTGTAAGTTACTTAAGCCCTCAGTGAGGATAGTAATAGGACATGTGTACTTCCTTAGTTTTTGTGAGAATTAAATACATTAAACCATTGACAGGACTTAGAAACTGCCAAAAATGAAGTACTCAATAAATGTTTCCATTAACATTAAGAGAAACTAGAGTACTCAATAATCACAGAAATAAGTGTGTAATTTGTAATAATGATAGATACTGAACAGCAAAAGAATGCTCTTAGTGTTGCAAGTGTATAAACAGGTATCCTCACTGAGGTTGGGGGTGGGGTAGAAGGGTAGAAAAGAGTTTCCCAAGAAAGTGACCTCTGAACTGAAATTGGAAGGGGGGGTTGGCAGGAATGATGTGAAGAGTGTGGGGGTAGGGCGTGTCATGATGAGGTTTTCAAGCAGAAGAAATAGCATGAGAGTCTTTGGAGTATTAGGGACATGGTACAGGCCACAGGGACTGACGGTGCGGCTGCCCCTGGGAGGGCAAGCCCATGTTAAGGATTTTCGCCTTAATCCTAAAAGCAATAGGAAGCTACTAATGGATTTGCAGCAGAGACGGTTGTCCAAGAAAAGCAGTCAGGTCTGATTGGAGAGAGGCACAGTGGCTGCTGGCAGATCAATCAGGCGATGATGGAGATGGGACCAGCAGGGGAAGGAGATAAAGAGAAAGAAGATGATTGAAAGGTAAAAACCCACAGGTCTTGTGGAGTGCAGCAGAAAGGAGTGTGCTGTAGATCACACACCTAGATTCCAGTGCCTCATGTGCGTGTCCATGTGCATCCATCAGTACACAGAGCCACTGCCATGCTCGTGCATATCCTGTCCAGAGAAAAGGCCTGCCGAAGTGTCTGACCGGGCCTGCCCAGCTGTGTGGTGACTTCTGTAGTGCTCACACACCGTTCTGTATCCCGCATATAAAATAAACTTTAAATTGGATACAGCTTTAACAAAAAGTGGTGCTGGCAACAGCCCTTCTTTTAGGACCTCTGTTTACTAGAGAGTGTTTTAAGCATGACATTTCAATTTCAAATTTTTTTTAAATATGTATTTTGTGAGAAATAAACAGAGATGACTTAACTGGAAATTGAACTGGGGTCTCCTGGCCCTTGGCCCACATTTCTACCCAGGGACCAACTGTCTGCTGAAGTATCAATCCATTCACCCAAACTGCTATACGACCAGCGTGAGTTTTGTTTATATTCCTCTTAGAAATGCATGCACTTCTTGGCCTGAGGGTTCACTGGCCAAAGCATTGAACTGTTAGACCTTCTACTCCAGGGAAATCTAATTCAATCTGTGGCATAATTATTCAAGGCCAAATTGTAGCTATACATATTTCCCCGAAAGTTCTCTGCATTTGCCTACTCCACATTCAGAACAGGATCACAGTTTAAAATCAACAGCTCTGGGTTCCTTAAACCATTTACCACCATAATGGTTGGGAAAGGAATCCACTGAGAATCACAAAGACGGGCAGAATCTAAACCCTGGGGAGAAATTAATAAGGAGGGAGAGGGGAAAGGAGGAATGTCTCTGTTTCTCTTATTTTTAGAAACACTGACATCAAGACACTTGGGTTTCACTCCCACCTCTACCGCTAATTACCAGGGTAACTTTGACCATTCAGTTTTATTCGGTTCAACAAACTGTGAACAAATGAATAAATGAACTCGTCAGGCATGCCTGTGAGCCAGACACTGTGGCAGGCACTGAGAATGCCAAAATACCTAAGGCACAGTACCTACTCCCAGGTAGTTTAAAAACCAGCGATGGGCATGAATACCTAAACAGGAACACATTCAAGTGTCATAAGGGATAAAGCATCAGTATATGAAGACTCAAAGAGCCAAGGGAGAGACAGACTGCAACCTGGGGACAAGGAAGACTTTCTTGAGGTGAAGACACCTGTCCTTAGATTCAAATATAAGCAAGAGTTAAGTGAATAAAAGTGGGTGAATATATGGAAGCATGCCAGGAAAGGACACTGGGCAGCTCACAGACTTGTCACAAGTGCTGAAGAATCATAGTGGACAATTGTCACTCTTTTTGCTGTCAAGCTCAGCATCTGAACTTCCTTACTTTTTTTGAGAAAACTCCCCTCTTTTTGAAGATTTGTGGGATTCCTAGCATAGAAAGCAAACATTTCTGATGTTTTCTTTCCCTCCTCCTGTGCAGTTAGGGGCAGGCGTATGACTTAGGCTCGGACAGGCAGATACATGTGCCAAAATGTTAAATTGGAAGCAAATGACACGAAGAAACACAGACCCCTTCAAAAATCTCTTCTGGCACTGTAATCAGCCATATTTTAGACACAGTTTCCATAGACACTAGTGCTGGGGCAGCTCCCAGCCACCAGGGTCAGGGCCGGCAGAGCAGGCTGCAGCAGGGGGCCGAAGCAGTGCAGACCTGCTGCAGAGCGTGATTTCAGCTACAGGTGGTTCCAGCTGTGGCAGCCTCTGGCCTAGTCCTTTTGCCTTTGTGGCAGTTCTGTGAGCTGCCTGTGTCCCTTTAATACATTTCTTTTCTGCCTAAGTCAATTGGGGTTTGTTTCATTTACTGGCAATCAAAACATCTGACTAACCCGGGAATGACATGAGCCCAGCCTCCCAGATGAGTGACAGCTTGGCAGCTTCAGATGTATAGTGGGGGCATGGCAAGCAGTTCAGCACTAAGAGAGCATAAAGAGCTAGATGAAAAAGATAGGAAATGAGGCTAGAGAGACAGGTAGGGTTCAAGTCACAGAGCAGCTGGTGTGCTGAATGAAGAAGCTTGGAATTCATCCTAAAGGTGATGGGGACCTTAGCACAGAAGTGGAATTAGTCATATTCATATTTTAGATTGATCTAGCTCCAGTAGGATGGGCCAGGATAAAGTGGGCAGGAAAAGATCAGGGAAGGCCAGACAAGAGGCTACTAGGATAAGGTCCAAAGCAAAGATGATGAAGGCTGAACCAGGGCAGCGGCTGAGGGAGAAGGAGGTGGTGATAGAAGTATTTAAGCAACAAAGCAGGTGAGACTTATTTTCAAAGGGGAGAAGCCCCTTTACCATTCAGGGCTCATAATTTTTTAAACTATTAATCAGGAGTGAAGTTCAGATGCCCTTCACAGCAAACAAGAGTCCATGATTCTAATTACTGAAAATGTAGGCACACTGTCCTCAAGATGAGGGAAACCATCACTGGGGAGGGAAAGAAGCTTCCTTGTGAGGACAGGCCAAAACGGATGAACACCTTCCAGTGCAAAGAGTTAAAACTGAAGACTGCGGAATGGAGAAAGGCCTAGCATATGGTTAAGACGGGCTTGTTTCCTGAGACTCGTGTTTCTATGACTGAAAGCTTGAAAGGGGGTGTTGTTATTGTATCAAAGGAAGCACTGCTTTATACAACAGGTGCGCTGCCAGGGTACACTAACATTTGAAAATCCGATGGGCCGTAAAACACAATCTCTTTTATAAACTGATTTTTTTTACCCTTTACCCAGATGTTTTGCCATTACACAGACATGAATTCACAAGTGGAATTGAGCTCTTTAACATTTACAGTGAAATTTTCTTTTTGTGAAACTAAAACTGTTCTTGAGTGACACTATATTCTTCTAACAAAACCGAAGAGTTGAGATTCAAACCATAGGATAGGGTTCCCTCTTTAAGGACGTATGTCACTAAAACTGAACGAGAAGGGTAACCGACACCTGAAACATAGAAAATGGGCACTTCCACAGAATCCCAGAGTTCCAGCGTGTCAGGGCTACACACACACTTCTGTCCCACGTAGAATTTGCCTTTCTAATGCAGGAGTTCTTTCTCAGCTTAAAAAAAACAATATTATGATTATTAGCATTTTGTTTGAAAAATTAAAATGATGGGCATTTTAAAACCATTTCTTTGAAGACTCAAGAATGAAAATATGGCTTGTATTACTTTTCACAGTTAATGAGTTTTTCTATATTCCCCCAAATGCCCAGCGTAATCAAGGAAATAAGATAACACGTCTTTGTCTCTTGTGTTATCAAACTCTTATCAGCTCGCCAAGCAGGGCTATGACTTGGGATCCAATTTCAGAGTCTCCAACCCAGTGTGACTCCATGAAGAACCTTGCTCGCTCGGCTAACGCAGCTGCTCTGAGGGAAAGGATAGCCATTCATCCCTAGCCATCCTTCTACAGCCTCAGGCAGAGAGGACCTCTGAGGGACTTGCTCCTAAAAGTCCCTTCATCGTCATGGTCATTTTGCCCACAAAAAAAGAAGTATAAATTAAAAGACATCCATTCCTGCTTATTTTTACACACACACACACACACACACTGCTTCCCCTATACACATCCTCCAAATTAGGACACAGGAGAAAATTCAAGTCATATCTTGCTGTGGGAGGGTAGAGTGTCTTTTTTATTCAGCTTGAGGTACCCCTTGGAGAATTTTCTCATTTTGCCTTTTGAACCCTTTTGAATGAGAATTTTCTCATTTTGCCTTTGAAAACCACCTTAATTTGGTCAAGAACAAATCCGTGTACAAAATCTGTTTTCAAGTAACTGTGCACTCTTTCCCAAGCAGAGCTTAACTTTTAATAGCCACAAACATTACCATCACCCCTCCCTTCATCTCCAACAAAAAAATGTGTTTATTTTTTAAATCTGTGTTCCTGAACCTTCCAGGTTTGTTCCCCCAAGCCACAGCAACCTCTAAGGCATCCGGGGAGGAAGAAGCGCAGCACCCCGGTCGGCGGGCGCAGTTCTTTTTCTCCACGTTGCCAGTAGTTTCCCTGAAACCCTGCACTGCAGGCAAGTTTGCTAAGCAGAGGAATGCAATGCCTCAGACCTAGGAGAAGCAGGTTGGCCACAGCTGCAGGTGGACAAGGTAAGCCATCCACACACATGCTGTTTGCAGGAGCCACCTCTCAGCTGCGAGGCCAATCCTGAGCACAAGGGTCTCCGGCAAAAAAAGAAAAAGAAAAACCTGAAGAGAGTTTCCTGCTGTTAACCAGCTCACCTTGCCATGAATAATCAATTATTTAAAGGAAGGAAAAGCTACTTTAAAACATTTTTTAAACATCAGTGTACTTAGTATAATTTTCTTGCCCCATCTTTTTTTTAAAGAAATACATCCTAAAAAAAATAATACAAATTTCTCCCCACTTTCCCATCCTAGATGCACTTCACCATCCATGTCCCCATCTTCCCAAGGCCCTCAAACTGGATTCCATGATAAACAAACAGTGCTGCTGCCTCCGTGGTCTTTATCTCAAAGCAGAACATAAACACAATTTCAAAAACCTGTTTTCTAAACTCTTAGTGACTGAGACAGGAAAGGGGGGTGTGGGTGGGCGGCCTGTTTGTACCCACTGGCACTGCCTCTTCCTCACCAGCAAAGCTTTCCATGGAAATTCTGGCTGCATTCACCTTGGCTAAGCTTGGGACTATTTTTGGAAACTTAAAAACCTCAGGGGAGTGACTTTTACTTTTATTCATGTACAGGGTCCTTACTTTTATTTATTAAAGAAACAAAAACATGTCTCCTGCTTAACTTCAACCCGCTTTCATGTCAAGTAAAACAAAACTCGTTGGCCGGTCCAATCGGCCATTGGCCAGGGTGGAGGGGAGCCCCCTTCCACAGCGTGTCTGAAGCACATGTGACCTGGGTATTAATCACCCCTCAGAGAAAGGGAGGAGTCGTGGACTTTTGAGACTCTTGCACCAAAGGAACAACTTTGGGAGAGTGTTTGAGTCCGGCTGAGAGAGAAAAGGTATGTGGGGGAAAACCCAGCAAATTTAAAGCATTAATTTTCAAAAGCACTTCAGGTGGGAAAGAAAAGAGGTGGAAAGCTCAGCAGTCCCCCCACTCCCGAGGCTGTGACACTGACATCCCAGAACCTAGAAAAATCAGCAGAGAGCATCACCGGGTAAGAATCACCCCCACAGATTTAGCTTTGCCGCCACCCCCCACCAGAGTCTAAGTGTTCATTTTAACAAGTTGTGAAGGGCAGGCAGCCAACCCCTCAGCCTTCGTGAGACAAATTGATTCAAGGTTTTCTCCTTGAGCCTGCAGCCAGGATGCCTGCAACAATAGCAGCTGGAGCACTGCTATTGTTTTATCTCTGCGGAGATCTGGAACTCCCTCACTTAGGACAAGCAGCCCACCAGGCATCTACACATGGGACCAAGAAATAGTGAGAAAAGTGAGCAAACTGAAAGGGAAGGCTGCAGGGGCATGTGCTGGGCGGGGCATCCTCATGCCTGTTGTCGAGGCAATTGCTTCAGCTCTCTCTTCTCCTTCACTGCCCCCCATTATGAGTCCGGCTCTGATTCATATAATATCCCAACTTACAATGGCTAAGCTGCGGTGAGCAAATCACATTAACTTCCCCGGACTTCAGATTCATCCTGTTAAATGGATATGGGGCAGAAACTGTCGTTCACCATAAATCTGCTTCCTCTTCTTCCTGGGAACACAGCTAGAGTATATATCCCGGTTGTCTTTGTGGTTACATGTAGTCATGTGCCTGATTTTCCTAGTCCAGCAGAATATGAGCAGGAGTGGCTGGTGCCCTTTTCAGGCCAGGTACTCAGTGAGCCCCCTTTTTCTTTCTGCCAGAGCATGTAGTTAATGATAGAGACCTTGATATCCATGTTTTAAAGATGGCAAAGCCAGGAAACATATTCCAGAATTATCCTATGAAAGAAAGCTGCTCTTTAACCAAAATAGCTTCCTTAGACTGTTTCATGAGCAAGAAATGAACATTGATTGGGTTAAGCCACTACAGGTTTGAGGTCCTATTTTGTTACTGCAGTTTACCGTACCCAGAATACTACAGGGTGATAATACCTGCCCTGCCTACCTCAAAGGACAATGGGAAGAATCAAATGAGATATTTCGTGGGAAAATATATCCCATCTTTCAAGACCAAAGCAGTAATAACACCATCTGTAGATAGGAAAGCACCTATGTGTTAACAGTATTCACTGAGTCCTGGTATCACACTATTTAAATGTTTTATAAGGGCCCTGGCTGGTGTGGCTCCGTGGATTGAGTGCTGGCCTGTGAACCAACAGGTTGCCAGGTTGCCAGTCCCACTGTCCTAGTAAGAGCACTTGCCTGGATCGCAGGCCAGGTCCCCAGTAGGGGGCATGCGAGAGGCAACCACACATTGATGTTTCTCTACCTCTCTTTCTCTCTCCCTTCCCCTCTCTAAAAATAAATAAATAAAATCTTTCAAAAAAATAAGTGTTTTTATAAAGATTATTTTATTTAATCTACATAACAATATAATAAAACAGATAACCATTGCCACCCCATTTTTCAGATAAGGAAACAAGGGTTACAAAAGTGAGCAACTCATCCCATGGTCAACTGAGGTAAAGACAAAAAGTCTGACACCAGGACCAATATTCTTAACCATGAACCTAGAAAGACAAGACACATTCAAATAAATGAATAATTAAAAGTTTTAACTGAATAAAGTTTTAAAAACACTTTGCTTCAATGCCCTATTTCAAAAGAAGTCTACTATTTGGTGTCATGCTGACCCAGTTTTCCCACTTTATTTCCCATGTGTGTGCTGAGTTCCATCTATGGCAGCTGACACTCTTTTAAACAAAGGATGCAGGTCACCACCTACATTCCTACCAGAAGTTTGAATGCAGAATTTGACAGTTAGTAGCGCTTTTAAATCTCAATCCAGCACATTTTTTATTCCCTTTAGAACCTCTTTTGTCTTCCTAAATGCATTTAATGTAAGCTAAGAGACAAAAAAAATGCTGTTTAATGGGTGAGAAAGGACAAGGGCACCTCCCAGGTATTAACTCGTTCAAGAAATCTTAAGGCAATGTTACCTCATGCTTCCACCTTTAGACAGAGTCCCAAAGTACAATTACTGAAGCCTAATAATGAGACCACCGAAGGTAAGCAGGCCATTATAAAAATTTAAGAGCTATTGAGCATGATGGGCTTTTACAGTCGGTCAGCTCGGAGCTACTTAGCACATGTTTTTTCCATCCTTGCAATGCATGGGGAAAATTCAGTGTCCAACGTCTCTCAAAACCACATTTCCACCTGTGTGGCGCAGTAGAATTAATAAGCATATAGAATAACCTCACAAATTTGTGTCTCTCTCATCTGGAATTCATAATATTTCAGTTGCAAATAGGTGGGCCTGGCCAGACAAAAGGGCTGGTAGGGGCAGAGGCCACTGCTCAAAGTTAGGGTGAAAAAGGGGCTAGCAGGGTCAAGGGTGGGGGAGAAATTGGGCAGTGGAGCCCAGAAATTATTATATATACATGTTTTAATGACCAAATGAGAATTGCATATATAAACTCACTAACTGTGTGCTGACATTTAATTTATCCTTTGGTATTCATGAGGGTTTGGGAAGTAAATTTAAATACTTAAATAAAATCGCAGGAGGAATTTTAACCTGCTTGCTGATTAAGGCAAATAAATTTTCTTGCATTTTTCAGAAATAACATTTACAAAAGCTTTTGGCATAGTTATCTATTCACTAAAGGATATCAACAACTCAGACCTCACAGTCTTCCTGACACAAGAATAATAAAATACCAGTCTACAAAGTACAGTCCAACGTTGAGACTTCCAATAATTCTAATAACATCCCTACAATGCCTGACCATTTGCACCTACAAGCAGCCCATTGCTGAGTCTGTGAGGTTTGGTTCCTCAGCAGACAGAAAGGAGGCTGATCTAAGCTCCAACCAAACTGTGGGCCTATCAAGGGGAGGCCATGCTCACTGTGCTTATTTCTATTGTTCACAGAACAATTGATAATATAAAACTGGACTTCTGAACCACACTAGGCTAACCATCCTGGGCTCAGTCTCCTCCATTGTATCCTGGCTGTCTGCTTCTTCCAGCTTCTTCCGACCTCCTCTAAGAGAGTGAACATTAGGCAGTCTTGTTACCTTTCAGGTCAGTTTCCATTTGATGGTGTTAGAAAAGATAAAAAGTGTAAATAGTCCCACAGAGACAAGTAAGCACACTTCACTACCTCTGTAAGGACACCAGAATATATCATTCTCTCCTAAGGAAAATAAAACATTGACATAGTATCACAAATGCCTTCTTGTAACAAGGCTATCACCCAGGCAGAACAAAAGTTAAAGAACTTCTAACTCCATTTGACTTACTGAATCTTCTTCATTCCTCAAACCTAAAAGAAGGTCGCTCTCCTAGGCTTCCAGGGCTGTCCCAGGACCTTGGCATGTTTCTCAGCCGCATCTCTCCCAGCCACTTTCCAACTATTTGATCAGACGGAAAACATAACCTAAACTGTACTTCTAAGAATAAATACTTTCATTTTGATTATTCTCTTTTTAAGCAATTTATACATCACAATTACAAAAAAAATAAATAAATATCAGCCCAGAGATAGCATGTTAGTATATATCTTTTTATACATTTTATATACATAGATACACATATGTAATTTTAATTTTTTAAGATTTCTTTTATTTATTTTTAGACAGAGGGGAAGGGAGGGAGAAAGAGAGGTAAAGAAACATCAATGTGTGGTTGCCTCTCGTGCACCCCCAACTGGGGACCTGGCCTGCAACCCAGGCATGTGCCCTGACTGGGAATCGAACCAGATACCCTTTGATTCACAGGCCAGAGCTCAGTCCACTGAGCCACACCAGCCAGGGTAATTTTAAAATTTTTACTAAAGTGGTAAGACTCTACCCATTCTGCCTTACAGTCTTCATTATCATTTTCTACTTAAAACACAGTGGTTACATTTTCTGATCAATAAATGAAGATCGACATTATCATGGTAAATATACACTGTAATTTATTTAACCAATCATTGATCAATTTACATTTAGATATTTTCTAAATTTTCTCCATTACAGATAATGCTGTAATAAACATTTTTGTGCATACTGGCGTAAAATTGCTTTCTAAAGAGTATACATGCTCTGAGGTTTTCAATACCTGCTGTCACACTGTACTCCAGAGTTTTCTGGATATCTGAGTTTACTATCCTAAAGGCGAAGTAAGCAAATTGACCATCCACCTCCCTCGACAACTCAACAAATTTCTAACTCTTTGCCATTCTGATTGCTGTTCGGTTTCTAGTACAGCAAGACAAGCAGTTCTGGCCATTCACATTTCTTTCTTCATGATTTACCTATTTACTTCACATATTTTTTTCTAGCAATATGTTCTGCTTTTTCTGAATAATTTTCTTAACCTTGGCCTGAGGGCCTGAGACCCTGAAGTGCTCAGAATGTGTTCCAAAGTTGTCTCTGCCTTCTGCCACAAATCATCTTAAGCTAGGGATGCCTACTGTCATCATTTTTACTAAATCAGTGCCCCTCCTTCCTAGCAAATGGCTTTTCTATATTTGTCTAGGTTTGGATGTCTTAAAGAAGTCATGCTGCATTTCTCTCTGGCTTGATTAAAAGGGCAGCAGAGTTACAAATCAAAAGCAAAACTTTGAAGGTAGCAAAGCTTAGAGTTTTTGCCCAACGAGCCTTGAGTTTTAATTCATGAGATGTGGTACCTCCACCTTAAGTGTTGTGAGGCTGGGAAGTGGGTGTGAGCTGGAAACATTGGGGGCGGGGTGGGTATTATTTAATTATCACCATGCCAAAAGCACCCTCATTAAGAAACTGCTCAAATAAATGAGTTAGGAAAAAACATAAATGAAGATTTAGAAAGTACATTAGACATCAGAGGAGAGCCACCCAACCTAAGAAGAGGAAGCTCAACCTGGATAGAGCTCTACGAGTCTAAGCTGAGGAAGCCACACCTGAAAGAACCAACCAAAAGAAGGTGATTCAGCTCTAAACGACTTTTCAGTCTCTTGCCAACACAACCAGTCACCAGCAGCAAGAATCTACCAAGAGTGTGGAGCCCAGGGGTGCAGACTACCAGCCACTGTTCTGTGAGATCCTTTCTCACCTTAGCTGTCCTTGTTCCCATCTCCGAGCCCCTCCTCTAATAGTTGCACATTACCTGACAATCTTTCTGGCCCACTGAAATTGTACCAGGTGGACAAGGCCTATTCAATAGTTCATTAGTTTTATAAACCTCCCAAAGTCAAGGGTGAGACTCCTGATGTTGAGCAAGGCAGGGGCTAGTGTGAAGAGGTAAGCCCTAAGAATGCGATCTTTGATCCGGCCAAGATGGAGGCACAGGCAGTCGCATTGTGCTTCCTCGCGCAACTAAGACTGAAGACAACAAAGATTGAGAAACAATTAACAACCAGAACAGAGAGAAATTAATTGAACAGAAGTCGGACTACAGTACATCCAGACCGGTAAGGAGCGGCGGAGTCGGGAGGCCTGCGAAGTGGGCGGGACGAGGCACTGGCTGGCAGGCGCAGCGCGCAGGGCGCAGACAGCAGTGGACGGACCGGTGGCGGACGCTGGGCGCGGGAGCGCGGAGGTGACTAGCAGACCCAGTGAGGGGCGCAGGGCAGCTGGTTGTCCGCAGCCACACTTTCGCGTGCAAACTAAGTGAAAACAGGCAGCGCCGCTGCATTTCAAAGCTTAAGAGCCCCATCTGGGAACTGAGGCCGGGAGACTCTCCCAGCCTCACAGGAGACTTCTAGGGGAAGCCCACAGAGTCCGAGAAAGTGCACCAGCCCACCTCCCGGGAGCCAGCACAGCAAGGGCCCAGTTTGCTTGTGGGAGGCAGTGGAAGGGACGGAAGTCCTAGAGAGAGCAGAGCAGGCGCCATTGTTCCCTCTCAGACCCTGCCCCCACATACAACGCCACAACCCAGCGACTGGGGTGCCCCGCCCCGTGAACACCTAAGGCTCCGCCACCCTTACGAAACAGCCGCATCCGAACCAAAGGAAATTAAAAAGATGGCTCAAACATATTTGAAAGCCCCAGAACCAATTTTTTTAAGTGACCAAGAAATTGCCGAATTACCAGATGCACAGTTCAAAGCACTGGTGATCAGGAAGCTCACAGAATTGGTTGACTTTGGACATAAATTAGATGAACAAATGCAGGCTACGATAAGAGAAATGAAGGAAAACTCACAGGGAAACAATAGTGAGGGGAAGAAAACTGGGACTCAAATCAATGCAGTGGACCAGAAGGAAGAAAGGAACAACCAAACAGAAAAGAATGAAGAAACAAGAATTCAAAAAACTGAGGAGAGGCTTAGGGACCTCCAGGACACCTTTAAACGTTCCAACATCCGAATTATAGGGGTACCAGAAGGGGAAGAGGGAAAGCAACAAATTGAGAACTTATATAAACAGATATTAAAAGAAAACTTCCCCAATCTGGCAAGGGAAATAGACTTTCAGGAAGTCCAGGAAGCTCAAAGAGTCCCAAAGAGGTTGGACCCAAGGAGGAACACGCCAAGGCACATCATAATTACATTAGCCAAAGTAAAAATGAAGGAAAGAATCCTAGAAGCAGCAAGAGACAAGGAGACAGTAAC